>CAUYPK010107375.1:0-99042 GCA_963574355.1 Loris lydekkerianus | reverse complement strand
TGATTCCTCAATTATTGTAATTGTTTTGGGTATATATTTTTATTTTTGAAATTTACCAGTGGCTGCTGCATTTTCCACCTCGGCTTATACTCGAGTCACTAAGTTTTCCCAGTTTTAGGGTGAAATTAAGGGGATTGGCTTATACTCGGGTCGGCTTATACTCGAGTATTTACGGTAATTACATAGGAGGGCTGCATGCATAAGGATTGCGTGTGCTCTCCTCACTTGTTGTCACTTGCTTTTTGCCCCCTTGTTCTTTCCCCACAACCCTCAGAAAGAATTACTAAGCATTGATGTTTAACACCTGCTTACTAATGAGAGACTGATCTTATCTCATTGGGGAACACTGAGTTACTTGGGGAATTGCCCCCAAGTCACAAAACGTCTCTAGGCTTGCCAGGAGACTGTCCTGTTCTCAGTGTTTCCTTTTGATGTGATAAGAATCAGTAACTGTCCTGTGCAAGCATGGTGTCCATTCCTCTACAACAGGGTCTTTCTCTTGCTCAGACTGGTCTTGAACTCCCAAGTTCAAGCGATCCTCTCAGGATTACAGGCGTGAGCCACCACAGCCAGCCACATCAATTACGTTCCGATGGATAATAAACCCCACATGGTGAAAAGATGACAAAAGACAAGAGAATGATTTGGAAGGGGGCACTATTTGAGCTGGGGTGGTCTGAGAAGGTGATATCAGAGCTCTGACTTGAACAATTAGGAGGCACCTGCCTTGAGTATCTGAGGGAAAGAATGATCCAGACAACAGTCTGGCTGGCAGTTCCTCAAAAAGTTGAACATGTTAAAAAAAAAAAAAAAAAGGTAAAAAAATCATAACAATTTTAAAAAATTGGCAGTGCCTGTAGCTTTGTAGGAGGGACGCCAGCCACATACACCCAGGCTGGCAGGTTCGAACCCGGCCCAGGCCAGCTAAAACAACAACAAACAAGTACCCGGGCATTGTGGTGGGTGCCTATAGTCCCAGCTACTCAGGAGGCCGAGGTAAAAGAATCACTTAAGCCCAAGAGCTTGAGGTTGCTGTGAGCTGTGACACTATGGCACTCTACCCAGGGCAACAGCTTGAGACTCTGTCTCAAAAAAAAAAAAAAAAAGTTGAATATGAAGTTACCATGTAACTCAGCAATCCCCCTCCTGGGTATTTACCCCAAAAGAAATGGAAACGTATGATATGTCCACACAGAAACTCATATAGGAATGTTCACAGCAGTGCTATTAATGAGAGCCAAAAAGTGGAAACAAGGCCATGTGTATCCATGGATGAATGGATGAACAGCGTAATATATGCATTCTGTGGGGTATCATTCAGCCGTAGAAAGGAGTAAAGTGCTGGCTGATACATGATGTAATGTGGATGAACCTCGGAGGCTTCATGCAAATGAAAGACGCCAGACATGGAAGGTCACATACCCTAGGAATCTTTTTACAGATGTATTCGGAATAGGCAAATCTGTAGAGACAGAAAGCAGATTAGAGGTTAGAGGGGCACGGGAGCAGAACAGGGAGTGACTGCTTAATAGATACAAGGTGTAGGGTGGTGCCTGTGGCTCAGTGAGTAGGGCACCGGCCCCATACACCAAGGGTGACGGGTTCAAACCCAGCCCCGGCCAAACTGCAACAAAAAAATAGCTGGGCGTTGTGGTGGGCACCGTAGTCCCAGCTACTCAGGAGGCTGAGGCAAGAGAATCGCCTAAGCCCAGGAGTTGGAGGTTGCTGTGAGCTGTGACGCCAAGGCACTCTACTGAGGGCAATAAAGTTAGACTCTGTCTCTACAAAAAAAAAAATAAAATAAAATAAGATACAAGGTGTTTTTATGGGGTGACAGAAACTTTTAAAACTAGAGGGTCCTGGTGGCTCACACGACATTTTGAATACACATACTGCCAGTGAATATGGTCACCTTAAAATGGGTCAGTGTATGCTACGTGAATTTCACCACATTGATCCCACAAAGGAACAGCAAGTACAAAAACCTCAAAGGAGGAAGAAGCTCAGACACATGCCCAGCAGGGTAGGGGCAGTGGACTGAAGTTGGAAGACACAGGGAGGAAGGAGGAGGCACAGGAAGACAGAAGGTGGGTGGTATGGACCACAGGGAGTTGGAGGGTTTTGATCAGGGCATGACACGATTGATCCTGCTGGCTCAGTGTGGACTGTACTGGGTAGGCAGCCCACACCCCCACTACCCAAGCAGCCCGTCCTGGTTCCCACCACTCTCTAGATGAGGACATGCTGCCTCAAGAGGGCGCAGCAACAGTCCCATCATTGGGCCTTCCGCAATAGTTGTTCAGGATGTCCTGCTGTTATTTATAACCGGAGGAACCTTGTGAGTTGACAGTGCAGTGCATTGAGAAACACTTCAAGAATGTTTCTGCTCTGCATATAGCAAAAAATAGCCAGTCAGCAGCGGCGCGAGGTCAGCAATACCGTCCCCAAATAGATGTGCAATGGGGGACTTCACCTTTCCTGGCCCAGGCCAACAATGGACACGCCTTGGGCAATTAGAGGCTTTGTGCCAGGGATAAAAACTAACTCAGGGCAGTTACATAAGCCCTGTGTGGACAAGGCCTGGTCAACTGCCAGATGTGACTCTCTGACCTCTGGCCCTTAACTATCAGGCTTTCCTGAACAATGGCCAAAGGGAAGTTTCTTTTCAAACAGGAGCCTGGCTGGAAGACAGGAGACAGCAGAAGGGCATGACTGACGTGCTCTGGCTCTGCTCAACGACAAGCTTTCCCAGAACAGGAAGATGGCTGGTTTGGGGACACCCCGATCAGACATCCTTCATTCTCCACCACCTCCAGGCAGTCTCCCATGATTTCTCACTACCCTCGCTGGTCTCCCCTATCCTCATTTATTTGGCCTGCCTGGGCTTCTGAGCATGTTGCTGGCTCTTTAGTCATACTAGAAACTTCTTAAAAGCTGGTACCTGAGTCCCTCATATAGTGGCTATGCTCACTGCTCATAGCAGGTACTCTAACCCCAACCTCCAAACAAGTTAATACAGTTCCTTTTTTTTTTTTTTTGAGACAGAGCATCAAGCTGTTACCCTAGGTAGAGTGCTGTGCTGTCACAGCTCACAGCAACCTCAAACTCTTGGGCTCAGGCAATTCTCTTGCCTCAGCCTTCCAAGTATCTGGGACTACAGGTGCCCCGCACAATGCCCAGCTATTTTTTTGTTGCAGTTGTCATTGTTGTTTTAGCTGGCCCTGGCCTTTAAACCTACCAGCCTTGGTGTATATGACCGGCCCCCTACCCACTGAGCTATGGGCGCCGCCTCCAGATATTTTTGTTTTGATGACCTTGAGTGTTTAGGGGGATTTTCTGGGGACAGAGTCTCAATCAGTTGCCCAGGCTAGAGTGCAGTGGCATCACCATACCTCACCACAGCCTCCAATTCCTGGACTACGTGATCTTCCTGCCTCAGCCTCCTAAGTAGCTATGACCACAGATGCATGTCACCACACCTGGCTAATTTTAAGATAGGGTCTGGCTATGTTGCTCAGTCTGATCTCAGTCTCAAAACTCCTAGCCTCAAGCAATCCTCTTGCCTTGGCTTCCCAAAGTGCTGAGAGTACAGGTATGAGCCCCTATGCTCAGCCCACCTTGACTGCTCTGAGGAGCACCTCTCAGGGGTTCTGTCCTCTCCTGGGATTGTCCTATCACTCCTCTCATGATGAGCTGGAGGAGGGGATAGGTTTTTAGGAAGATGACATTTTCGTCCTATCAAAGGCACACACAATCCACATGACTTATTGCTGTCAATGTTTACCTCAGTCACTTGCTGAGGTCGTGTTTGTCAGAATTCTCCACTGTAAAGTTCATCTTTTTCTACTCCGTGCTCTTTGGGAGAAAGTCACTGTGTGGCATGCACACCTAATGCCTAGGGAGTCCGTTCCTCTCCCGTCTCTGATTCAAATCCTTCAGTTACATCTCCCTGGCCTTACAGTAAAGCTGACCTCCAAGCCTCTGTGTGGCCCGCGCCTGGCCCGCCCCCAGCCACTTCCCTGTCACCACCACACTCAAGCCACACTGACCTTCTTTCATTTCCTCAAACATGCCAACCTTGTCCCCTCCTCTGGGCCAGTGCACAGGCCCTTTCCTCTCCAGAGCACCCACCTCCATCATCTTCTCCTGGCCAGGTCCTTATCATCATTTGGGTAACTCTCTGCTCAAATGTCACCTCTCCTGGGGGAAATCCTGACCCTGCAAGTGTTCACCAAAGCCATTTTTGTCTCAAGGGCATTTGCCATCCCATACATTCGTACTCCAGTGCAGGGACCTTGTAGAGGCAGCAGCAAAGACAAACTAGAGCAAGGCTGGGAATTGCCGGAGCTGGCCCCATAGATCCACGAGGATGGACTGTGATCACATATTCCGGACTCATGGCCATGACTTCTCCTTGGTAGCCTGAAATTAACTGAGGTGGCAGTAATTACACCAGGAGAAGCTCTGAATATTATATTAAGTTAAGGCTCTTCCACCCAGGTGTGGGCACTCAAGTTTGTAATCCTAGCACTCTGGGAGACTGAGGCAGAAGGATCTCTTGAGCTAAGGAGTTCAAGGCCAGATCGAGCAAGACTGAGACCCTGTTTCTACTAAAAATAGAATAATTAGCTGGACATTGTGGCAGTGCTATAGTCCCAGCTACTTGGGAGGCCGAGGCAGGAGGATTACTTGAGCCCAGGAATTTGAGGTTGCTGTGAGCTGGGCTGACACCACGGCACTCTAGCTGGGGCAACAGAGTGAGACTCTATCTAAAAAAAAAAATAAAAAAATAAAAAAATTAAGACCCTTTTCTTCCCAGGTAGCTGAATGCTAAACATTTACCTGAATACCACTGCAGGATATCATTGACCCCAACTCTGGGGGGCAGGAGACAAGTTGATGCTTGTTTTGTTGTTGCTGTTGAGACAGAGTCCCACCCTATGCCCTGAGCAGAGTGCAGTGGCCTCATAGGTCACTGGAACCTCAGACTAGGGCTGTGGGCATCCCCCTGCCTCAGCCTCCTCCGGAAGCTGCTGGGATTATAGGCTCTCTCCATGGCGCTCAGCTGGGTTTTTCATTTTTTTATGAGTTGGGGTCTTACTCTCGCTCAGGCAAGTCTCAAAATCCTGAGCTCATTGATGCTTTGTCTTGATGCTAAGTGTTAGGGTGGGAACTCACAAGGAACTTGATGCTGAGTTGGAGAAAGGTCTCTCACACCAGGAGTAGAATAGTGAGTAGTACAGAGTTTATTTTTTCCAAGAATGAAAGAGAGAGATAGAGACAGAGGAAAAGAGAGAAAAGGGAGGGAGGGACCACAGCACACAAATTAAGTAGTGAAAGTGCCACCCCCCTACCCCAGCAAGGAGAAGTGGGTCTGTGTTTTGTTTGTTTGTTTTTTGAGACTCTGTTGCTCAGGCTCGAGTGCCATGGCCTCAGCCTCACTCATAGCAACCTTAAACTCCCGGTTCAAGTGATCCTCCTGCCTCAGCCTCCCAAGTAGCTGGGATTACAGACACCCACCACAATGCCTGGCTAATTTTTCTATTTTTAGTAGAGATGGGGTCTCACTCTTGCTTGGACTGGTCTTATACTCCTGAGCTCAAGCGATCCACCTGCCTCAGCCACTTACTTTTTCCTCTGTTTTAGCAGATTAATAACAGAAGCAGCTGTGAAATTGTTAGAAGTGCTTTTATTTTTTCTCTGAGAAGCCGACTCACCTGAGTAAATCTCGTTCTTTTGGCAGAAACTGAGACAGAGAGATGGAATGGGGAGCTCACACCCCTACTGTCTGCTTAGGACTCTTCAAGGCTGAGAATTGAAACTTATAGAAAAAAATGAGTTAGGCCACAGGTATTTTAATTAAACAAAACGAAGGGGATAGTTCTGAGTTTATTTCTCTAATTATCTACTAGTTTATTTTTCCTCTGTTAGTTAGGTTATTAGTAAGGCCACCTTTTACTGAGCAAACCAGAAAAATGAAGTGGAGGAATAAAAAATTCCTGAAAGGGGGTGGTGCCTGTGGCTCAGTGAGCAGGGTGCTGCCCCATATACCAAGGGTTCGAACCCAGCCCCGGCCAAACTGCAAAACGAAAAAATAAAAAATAATAAAAAATTTAAAAAAGAACTATATATAAAAAAAAATAAAATTCCTGAAAGGTTGTTGCCACACAACTCCCTGTCCAGAGAAACATCAGTTGGGTACACATAGAAGTGAAGCCAGGAACTTGATCTGAGGTGGCCCTGACCGGTAGTTCCTGGCAGAAGCATAAATCTTCTCCAGAGGAAAGATCATTCATTCCAGGCCTCACGGAACCTCTACAAAAAAAAAATTTTTTTTTAGAGACAGAGTTTCACTCCGTTGCCCTCTGTAGAGCACTGTAGCGTCAAAGCTCACAGCAACCTCCAGCTCTTGGGCTTAGGTGGTTCTCTTGCCTCAGTCTCCCGGTAGATGGGACTACAGGTACTTGCCACAATGCCCAACTAATTTTTGTTGCAGCTTGGCCAGGGCTGGGTTTGAACCTGCCACCCTTGGTATATGGGGCCAGCACCCTACTCACTGATCACAGGCACCGCCCTAGAAATAATTTTTTTTAAGAGCAATAACCAACATACAATTGAAGTAAACCCAGCCCAGCCCATAAGGAAACAACTCACATTTTTACTCCATGTGAGTAGAAATCAGCAGAAACAACAGACAGCAGAAACAGACTCACACAGTCTTCAGATACTGGAATTATCCTAGAGAGATTCTAAAATGGTGATGTTCAAGAATTAAAAAAGAAAATCATCAAATTTGAAAATGTCCATAGGAGATAGAAGGCTACAAAATGACATAAGAGATTTAGAAAAGAACAAAATAAGATTTGTAGAAATTAAAAAATATAATAAACTCGGGGCAATGCCTGTGGCTCAAAGGAGTGGACACCAGCCCCATATACCAGAGGTGGTAGGTTCAAACCTGGCTCCGGCCAAAAACTGCAAAAAAATAAAAAATAAATATAATAAACTCGATCATTGTGTGTGACAGAAAATTGCTCATGTCAGAAGACGTTATCAAGAATGCAACACAGAGAGACAAAAAGAAAGAAAACGCCAAAGAGAGAAAAGAGAGTTTGAAGATTCCATGAAAATGTTGTCAAACATCTGTTTGGAGTTTCAGACTGAGTGGCAAGAGAGCACGGGCTAGAAGAACTATTTAAAAAGATAATGGCTGAGAATTATCCAGAACTGATGAAAGACGAGCTACAGATTTGGAGAGACCAGTAATTGTTGAATGAATAAATAAGTGATGGAAGATTCCTTATGAATGTGCTGACCCCTGCTTTTCCCTCACATGGGAGCTACACCAGGCAGAAAGCCCCTTCTCCCTCCCAGACTCTGTACACAGTCAGTGGGAGCCAATATACATAATTGAGAGCCTGTCAGCCTGCTGCCAGCTCTTCATGCCAGATGTCCTTCACCCACTGTTCAGCCTTTGTTGTCTTGCCTCCGCCTCCATAGTTATCTGCATGGTTTAAAATAGGCCAAGGGAGGAATGTTGCCCAGCTACTGAGCTTGGAGGAGCCCAGCTTGCAACTTCAGAGATTTTCTAAAACTTGCCCCTCAGGGAAGAGGAATATCTCAACCTGCTTACCAGTCTTTCTCTGTTGGACAAAAGAAAACATTTCAAATTCAGAAAAACAACCCAAATACCCTTCCAACTGAGCGGGTAGGAGCAGAAGGGGATTAGAAAGAGCTCCTGGTGTTTTCCTTCTCAGCCTGTTGATCCTGCACCAGGCATCAGGGAAACCACATGCCAACCTCAGGGCCCTTGTGGCTGGCTCTGTCAAGGCAGCATGATCTGCCACATATCTGTTTTTCTGTAAATAATGATGCCTTGTTTTTATTTATAGTATAGGAGCTGAGAATTATTATAGGAACTAAGGAATTAGTTCCATTTTGCAGATGGGAAAATTGAGGTCCAAGGAGCAAAGTACTGTAATTTGCTCCTCTCAATGACCAGAACCAGGTCACCCAGACCAAGACTTTTTTTCTCATTGAAACTGCACATCATCACCTACCACCATGAATCAAGTTCTGGTTGTGCTGCCGGATTCTGTAAGGGAAGGTTATCAGGTTTCCTGACTTCAGAGTATGCAGCTAATCGTCCAGGAAGGTCAAACCCAGACATTGTTAAAGGTTTCAGATGGCTTACAAAAAGGATTACAAACAAGAACAGATCCATAGAGAGCAAACGGAAGACGGAAGATGTGGATTGCCCAACAGGAGGGGGTGTGGCACCTTTATCATAAACAAACCAGATTGGCCTCCCACCATCTGTTCGCCACACACCTGCAGTGGGGTGGGGGGTGCTTTTTAAGATAATAGCTTTATTGAAATATAGAGGGACCTTAAAATGTGGATTGTCTTTGCCCTACTTAAAACTCTCCATTGTTTCCTACTGTTCTCATAATAAAATCCAATTCTGTCACTATAATAAAAATGGCTGTGTATGATTTAGTTTTATTATTGCTCAAATTATCTTGGTTAAATAACTTGTTTGATTATCATATATTTCTCTTCGGTGGAATGTAAACTCTTTTTTTTTTTTAAGACAGAGTCTCATTCTGTCACCCTGGGTAAAGTACCCTGGTGTCACAGCTCACAGCAACCTCAAACTCTTGGGCTCAAGTGATCCTTTTGCCTTAGCCTCCCGAGTAGCTGGGACTACAGGTGCCCACGGCCGGCTATTTTTTAGAGACGGGGTCTCTCCCTTGCTCAGGCTGGTCTCCCAATTCCTGAGCTCAAGCAGTCTACCTGCCTCAGCCTTGCAGAGCGCTAAGATTACAGGCCTGAGCCACCTCCCTGGCTAGAATGTAAACTTCATGAGGGCAAAGGTCTTGCCTGTTTTGTTCCCTGCTCTATTCTCAGTGTCTAGGATGGTGCCTAATTTATAGCAGATGCTTAATAAATCTATGAAAATACGAATAAATGGCAACATGCCGGTGAGATTTTTTTTGAAAGAGGGAGGTTTAAAGGACAATATGGAGCTGATATAACATTTCTTTAATAGTGAAAAATGCTCTATCACTTTATGTGTTCCTCAAAACACTACAGGCACATATTATTAATCCTCATTTTATAGACAATGAAGTGGAGGCAGAAACATTTGAGGATTTGCAGAAATCCTTGTGAGCAGTTAAAAAATATGGCTAAGGGGCCAGCCACATACACCAGAGCTAGTGGGTTCAAATCCAACCTGGCCTGCCAAAGAGCAATGACAACTACAACCAAAAAATGGCTGGGAGTTGTGGCAGGTGCCTGTAGTCCCAGCTATTTGGGAGGCTGAGGCAAGAGAATCGCTTAAGCCCAAGAGTTGGAAGGTGACAACTTGAGGCTCTGTCTCAAAAATAAATATATATATATATGTATGTATATATCAGAGTGTAGAACACAGTTTTTCCAAGTTCTGTGCTCTTGTTTTTTACTTCCAAGAAAGAACAAAGAAGACCCAAACCTATCTTCTTCATGCTTTGCTAAGAAATTCTTTTAATATAGAACAGCATCTTATTGTGAAGTTTCTGGGGGAAGAAAGTTGATGGGTGTTAATAATATTAGAAAAGATAATTCCACAGGGAGACACAAGGATGTTTAATATAGTAAAACACTGTATAGTATTGTTTATAATAGTGAAAACTTAGAACCAAATTCTGTGTGTGCCCAACATAGGGGAATAGATTTTTTTTTTTAATGTTAATTCCTATGAAGGAGTATTTTATTTTATTTTTTCTTTCTTTCTTTTTTTTTTTTTTTTTTGAGACAGAGTCTCAAGCTGTCACCCTGGGTACAGTAATGTGACATCACTGCTCACAGCAACCTCCAACTCATGGGCTTAAGTGATTCTCTTACGTCAGCCTCCCAACTAGCTGGGACCACCAGCACCTGCCACAACGCCTGGCTATTTTTTGGTTGTAGCTGTCATTGTTGTTTGGCAGGCCCAGGCCTGGATTAGAACCTGCCAGCTCTGGTGTATGTAGCTGGTGCCCTAGCCCCTTGAGCTACAG
The DNA here is from genome assembly GCA_963574355.1 of Loris lydekkerianus. NCBI lineage: Eukaryota > Metazoa > Chordata > Mammalia > Primates > Lorisidae > Loris > Loris lydekkerianus. Next base: position 88,999 of record CAUYPK010107375.1, on the reverse strand, counting down.
GTGCTGAGCCTGAAAGAGTATTTTAAATTAGTTAAAAATAGATGAGACCCAGTGTCTGTCAAGATATGAACTAATAAACAAATTGTGGCCTATCTATATAATGGGATATTATTGAGCCATAAAAAGAAATTAAGGAGGCCAGGTGTGGTGGCTCACACCTGTAGTCTCAGACCTTTGGGAGTCAGAGGTGGGGGGTGGGTTGATTGAGGCAAGGAGTTCAAGATCAACCTGGGCAACATAGACTTTGTCTCTGCTAAATTAATTAATAAATAATATATAAACCAAGAAAAAAGTGATCTGGAAAAACCCACACCAAGGAGAATTAACAGCGGCCACTCCTGGAGAAGAAGGATGGAAAATGGGTGGTTAAAAGAGACCTTAGTGGGCTGACCTATGGCTCAGTGGGAAGGGTGCCAGCCCCATAAAGTGAGAGTGGCGGGTTCAAACCCCGCCCCAGCCAAACTGCAACAAAAAAATAGTCAGCCATTGTAGTGGGCACTTGTAGTCCCAGCTACTTGGGAGGCTGAGGCTAGAGAATCGCCTAAGCCCAAGAGCTGGAGGTTGCTATGAGCTGTGACGCAACAGCACTCTACCAAGGGTGGCGACAAAACAAAACTCTTTGTCTCTTAAAAAAAAAGAGAGAGACTTTAGTTTCTGTTCTTATTTATTTGTAAAGGAAGATCATGTGGAAGGCTGAACAATAATCCCCCAAGTACATCCACATCCTAACCCCTGTCAACTGTGACTTTATGTGCCAAAAGGGTCTTTGCAGGTGTGATTAAGATAAAGACCCTGAGATGGGGAGCTGATTCTGGGTTATCCAGGTGGGCTCAAGGTTATCAAAGAGGTCAGAGTGATGCAGGCCCAGGAATGCTGTAATGGAGTGTGATCTCTCTTGCTTTAAAAAAACATGAGTGGGTGGGAGAGTGAAAATGTTAAAAAATTATCCTGGAAGGAACCAGTATATAGGGTCGGTGCCCTACTCCTTGAGCCACAGGCACCGCCCAGACATTATAACTTTTTGATTTTGGACTTCTGACCTCCAGAACTGTGAGAGAATAAATTTGTATTCTTTAAGCCACTAAGTTGGTAGTAGTCTATTACAGCAGCTGTAGGAATGAATATAGATGGATTCATATCTTACTTGTGCAATTAAACATTATAAATAGAAGACTTGGGGGGAAGAAAAGATTGGGAGGAGATCTGATAAGATAGCCCTTCATGAAAGAAGAGAGTAAGCTAGGTGGGCTTCTGGAACACTGACATCAATGGCAAGAGGTCAAAGAGGTAGAAGTGATTGATTGTGAGCAGGTATAAGATAATTAGCATGTGTAGAGCCACCTCAAGAAGGACTGTAAGGTGTTGGTGGAATTAACTTGCATCTTCACACATTTTCTGCCTAAGATGAGACATGCAAAATTTCACAGTGATTAGAATATTCCAGATTTAGTGCCTGAATTAACACCATCTGCTGAGAAGAATTTTCAGTTGAAAAAAAAAATTTAAAGCCCAGCATGGAATTAAAAAAAAAAAAAAAACTCACTAAAATTATTTTCAGTACTAATAGAGGAAATGTAAACTCAGACAGGCCTGTTAAATGAGTTTCAAGTGTTTCTGGAACTGGCTAGCAGTCAGATAATATTATTACAGTCACACTGATTTGTCTTTACCTATGTGGTTTTGAAATGGCACATTCCGTGTAAGTAGAGTGTGATCCCTCTTGCTTTAAAAAAAAACATGAGGGGGTGGGAGGGTTATGAATATAGTTGCTTGAATATGTTGAAAAATTATCCTGGAAGAAAACACAAGAAAACTGTTAACAATGGTTTTTATTTTACCCCCATCTACTGGTTGAATTTGATTTTATGTCATTTTATAACTTTTAACATTAAAACATAAGGAGAGCATAAATCTCTACTTCATATGTGTAGGCTGCACATAGCAACTTCCTTCTAAAGAGTACAATACGGCAAAGGGGAAAAAGAGTAACCTTACAAAGGAGAAAGCTGGTGAACACTGTGTTAGCAGGTGATGAAGGTTAATGTCAACAGTGGTCATGTCCATTGTAGGCGTCCCTGTTTTTCTTTTTTTTTGAGACAGAGCCTTAAGCTGTCACCCTGGGTAGAGGGCTGTGACATCACAGCTCACAGCAACCTCCACCTCCTGGGCTTAAGTGATTATCTTGCCTCAGCCTCCAAAGTAGCTGGGTCTATAGGCACCTGCTACACTGCCCAGCTATTTTTTTGTTGCAGTTTGGCCCAGGCGGGGCTCAAACCTGCCACTCTCCGTATATGGGTGGGCGGTCTACCTGAACTACAGGTGCCGCCCTGTCATCCCTATGATTTAAAAACAAATTATTTTAGAGGCAGGGTCTTGCTCTGTTGGAGAAGAGCAGGCTGGAGTACAGTGGCCCAATCATATGTAGCTTACTGTAATCTCAAACTCCTGGGCTTTAAGGGATCTTCCCCTCTTAGCTTCCCAAGTAGTTGTGACTACAGGCAAGTGCCACCATGCCCAACTAATTAATTTTTTTTTCTTTTTTGCAGAAACCGGTCTCACTATGTTGCCTAGGCTAGTCTCAAATTCCTGGTTTCGAGTGATCCTCCCACCTCAGTCTCCCAAAGTGCTGGGATTACAGACATGAGTCACTGTGCCTGGCCTATATGATTTTCTTAATAACATTTGCTTTTCTTGGCTTGGCGCCTGTGGCTCAAGCAGCTAAGGCACCAGCCACATACACCTGAACTGGTAGGTTTGAATCCAGCCTGGGCCCACCAAACAACGATGGCTGCAACAAAAAATAGCTGGGCATTGTGGTGGGTGCCTGTAGTTCCAGCTACTTGGGAGGCGGAGGCAGGAGAACCGCTTGAGCCCAGGAGTTGGAGGTTGCTGTGAGCTGTGATGCCACAGCAATCTACCCAGAGTGACAGTTTGAGGCTCTGTCTCAAAAACAACAAAAACAAAAAAACAAAACAAAAAACATTTGCTTTTCTTTAGCCTAATTTATTCTAAGAATATAGCACATAATACATATAACATACAAAATATGCATTAATTATTTATCTTATCAGCAATAGCTTCCAGTCAACAGCAGGCTAATGGTAGTTTTAAAAAATTTTTCTTTTAATTTATTTTTTCTGTAGAGACAGGATCTCACTTGTTATCTCCCAAGGATCTCCCGAGCTGATCTCAAACTTTTGGCCTCCAGTGATCCTCCTGCCTCACCGTCCCAAAGTACTAGGAAATAGGTGTAAACTACTAGGATATGGGATCAATAGGAATTGTTTTTAAATTTTTCAGTTCATATACTTCTTTACTGTTTGGACAGCAAACAAATATTATTTTGATGTTGGGGCAGTGCCCATAGCTCAATGGGTAGGCTGCTGGCCCCATACACCCAGGCTGGCGGGTTGAAACCTGGTCCAGGCCAGCTAAAACAACAATGACAATTGCAACAAAAAAATAGCCAGGCATTGTGGCAGGCGCCTGTAGTCCCAGCTACTTGAGAAGCTGAGGCAAAAGAATCACTTAAGCCCAAGAGTTTGAGGTTCCTGTGATGCCACGGCACTCTACCGAAGGCAACATAGTGAGACTCTGTCTCAAAAATAAATAAATAAATAAATAAAAAGTAAATAAATAAATATTTTAATGTTAATTAGAAAATTTTATTATAAAATAATTCAGATTTGCCAAAAAGGATAGAGAATAATATGTTAAACTCATCATTCAGTTAATAAATGAAAGATGCATATTACTTTTATAACTAAAAAGCAAATAAACGAAAACCTATAAAGGTTTTTCTTTTTTTAAATGCCACCTTGAGGTGGCATTTCAGTTTCAGTTTCAGGTTCAATTTCCACCAGAGAGTTTGTAAACCAAATGCCTGGAAATTGTGTCTCTACATGTAAATTAACCTAAGCATTATAACCATTGCCTATATGTAAGGTTTACCAGGTTGTCAGGGCTGCAAGTTATTTTTAGAGCTTAATTAATTTCTTGCTGCTTGAATTTAATATTCTTGAATTGTCAGGCTTATTACAATGTATATATGCTTAGAGCAGACTGCTTATTGCCTCTGTGGTTTGGTTTGGGGGAGTTTATTATAAGTTTATTTATGTTTTGGTGATCATTTTGGTTTTCCCACTGATACTTAATACAATCTTTTTCTTTGAGGTGGTTAGCAGATACTAAAATGAATCTTTATCAGTTTTCTTTTATTTATTTTCATTTATAAAACCCCTCAATCTGTAAGTATTGTTGTAAACTAATGTAATTCAAATAAAAGAAAAATAGTTCTCTTCTAGCCTGTCCACCAACAACTTAAAAAACAAAACAAAACACTTTATCGGGCGGCGCCTCTGGCTCAGTTGGTAAGGCGCCAGCTCCATATACGGAGGGTGGCAGGTTCAAACCCGGCCCAGGACGAACTACAACAAAAAAATAGCCCGGCATTGTGGTGGGCGCCTGTAGTCCCAGCTACTCTGGAGGCTGAGGTAAGAGAATCGCTTGAGCCCAAGAGCTGGAGGTTGCTGTGAGCTATGATGCCATAGCACTCTACTGAAGGTGACAAAGTGAAACTCTGTCTAAAAAAAAAAAAATGTAGCTTACTCATGGTTCTAATCACAGTCTTTGTATACATTTCTATTTTGCTTTGGTACCTTAAAATCAACTCATGTTGGTTTTTCCATGCAGCTTCCTAGTCTTTGTGTATCTTATTTTAATGGCTGGGAATTTACTACAATCAACCATTCCACTGGTGTTGGGCACTTAAATTATCATGATAATGATCACTTATTCACCCTTCCCTATGGCCACTCTGTAGGTGCTGCATTAGTTATCTGTTGCTGTGTCACAAATTATACCAACAGCTAGCAGCTTACAATGAGCATTTATCATTTACCATAGTTTCTGAAATTCAGGAATCTGAGAGCAGCTTAGCTGGGCAGTTCTGGCTCAGAGTCTCTTATGGGGTTGCATGCAAGCTGCTTTCTGGGCCTGTAGTCATCCGAAGTTCAACAGGGGATTGTAGCTGGCAGACCTCAGTTTCTCATCATGTGGGCCTCTTCGTAGGCTTCCTGAATGTCGGTCCTCACCTCTGGCTTCCCCAGAACCAGTTGAGAGAGACTGGGAAAAAGAGAAAGAGAAAATAGAAACCACATTGTCTTTTATAACCCAAACTTGGAAATGACATACCATTACTTCTGCTGTATTCTACTCCTGCTATGTATAAGAGAGAGCTAGTCCTGGGTTGAATATCAGGAGCTAAGGGATCTGGGGACCATCTCAGAGGCCAGCTGCAGGAGCCCTTCTGATCAAGAGATTGAGCGCTCTGCTTCCCTTTCCTTTCTTTCACCATGTTCAAATTCTGAGTCTTAATTTAAGAAAACCTTTGTTTTCTTTGTTGCAGGAACAATTAGCCCCATCAAATTATATACAGAGAATTCATTTCTCTACCTGGCCCAAACTCTTTTCACTTACATCCTGCTTCCTGAAGAATACATTTATAGATAATAACTGGTTTCTGGAACTTTTCAGACACCCTGCATTGGACTTGTACTGAGTAAGAAATGAGGTAATACACATCTTTCAAAGCTCATCCTTTCAGCACAAGGAACCCTATTTAACAACTCCCCCAACCAAAAAACAACACCCCCCCCCCAAAACCCAGGATGACTACTATATTTTGGAAGAACCCAAACAACAGAAAACAAACCGTGCTGGCATAGATGTGGAGAAACTGGAACCCTTGTAGGTTGCTGGTACAACAGCTATGGAAAATAGTATGACAGTTCTTAAAAAAGTTAAAAACCATATGATCCAGCATTTCCACTTTTGGGTATATACACAAAAGAATCAAAAAAACAGAGATTCAAACATATATTTGTATATCCAGCTAGGCACAGTGCTCCTGCCTATAATCCCAGCACTTTGGGAGGCTGAGGCTGGAGGATCACTTGAAGGCAGGAATTTGAGACCAGCGAGACTCTGTAAAAAAGAAAAAATTAATTAAAAAAAAAAAGAACAAAAAGGGAATGTTTTAAATTATATGAGTCAACAAGAATATATCCTAGAACTTAATGTTGATTTTAAAAAGTAGCAGAAAGATACATGTGTATACATTAACCTTATGAACGAAGTATTTGAATATATACATGTGAGGTAAAATGATGAAATAAGGTAGTAGCTACCCTCTGGAGAAGAAGAAAGGAAATGGGATTGAGGAGGAACATATAAGGGCTTCAACTTTCTCTGTGAACTCCTTAACCTGATAAGTACACCAATTTTACTTATCGATTATAACAAACGTTATAATCTCTCTTTTTAATTTTGATTTGTCTGAAATAGTTCACTAACCCAACCCTACATGGTAGCAAAAATAAGTAAAAGGGAAATGAAAAAAATAATCTCAAACCTCAAAAGCCAAACTTCAAATGAAAATAACCAACTTCCCATATCCCCTACCATTGTAACACACAAAAATAATGTCAACCTTAAATACACTTTTTAAAATACTGTTCTATATTTGAACATCTCCTCTCACTCTCTCCACTGTATCTAAAACTATTTTTTTTCTTTTTGATGACTAATGTGTAGGTAATTCTGGGCATTTAGATATTAGTACATGACAGTGACCATGGAGGTAAAGTCAGGGTATGAGTCTTGAGAGGGGCATGGCTATTTCACCCAACACCCAGGGGAATAATTCCTCTGGTTCTCACATGTAGTTGTGCAGCATATGCTATGGACACCTTTTTATCAAGCCAACATGTTTTCTCCCAGCTCCTCACACTGGAAAACATTTATGAATAATTCTACCAACATCCATTGGAGAGAAAGAATTCTAATCCCAAGGCTAGAAGATTTTTAAGGTTCAACCATGTGAAGGTTACGAGGGTTTTTTTTTTTTTTTTTCTTGATGTATGCTTGCCAAACAATTCCCAATATTGTGCAACAGGAGATTCATCACTCAGATGACAACAATGCTCCCTTTAAGAGAGCTGTCCTGGCACATACATACATTGCCTTTAATTCACCAGAGCAAAATCTTAGTTAACCCACAAATATTAGGGGCACACATAGGTAAAAAACCCCGCAAATATCAACCAACCAAAAAAGGAAAAAATGTGCAAGTCCACCTATGCATTAAATCAATGGGTTTGGCACCAATGCAAGGAAGCTTTGAAATTGATTTTCTTGTCTCTCAACCACTTCACGTGTGAGAAATATTTAAAGCAGCAGAAAATAAGATAATTCTGTGGTTTGTTCTGTTTAACAAAGTAAGTGTTGTGTTACTCTAGTAGGTCAGAAGGTAGGTTTGAGAACTCAGAGTTATAAAAGAACCAAAGTTGGGGTGCAAACCTCATTTAAACGTATCACATTAATGGTGACTGTACACAGGTGTGTCATCCTGAAACCAGTTTTGTTCTTTAGGTATGTTCTTGATTAGATCACTTCATATTTCCATATTCAGAAATGATCACTTCATATTTCCATATTCATCCTCTAACTTATTCCCAACTTCTGTGAGGACTTCAAGAAATTTCTGGATATCTTAAGCCTTTATAGGTGAGAATTTCCTGGAAACAGAGCTACTATTCTCAATTAGGTAGGCGTATTCTGTTCCTGGTGGGAAAACTGAAAAAACAAAAACAAACAAAAAACCCCTCAAACTTCCTACATTCCTTCCCCCTTTATTGTGTCCCTTCCTCCTGACAGCCTTTTTTCTTGACCAAGTATACAAATAAAAAAAGGAAGAAAACTTTTGAGTGCCCTTTTGAACTCAATAGAATCTTTAGCTTATGGGTCATATGATACGGTTCCTCTAACGTTCCTCATTTTTCTACAAATACGAGTTCTTAGTACAAGAGGTTGGAAGGAGAGACTGGGTCAGTGGAGCTCAGCCTAACGTATGTGTGGATAACTCAGACCTTATGTTCTACTGATGGAGTTGCAGAAGCATTATCTTCATACACAAAGCCCATCAGTCAGCCAATAAGCATTTCCTGAATGCCTTGCCTGTGTTCAGAGCTGAGTTATGCGAAGAGGTCAGTGTGGTATGATGCCAGCATGGTAGATGCCAGACTGGAAGCCAGGAGACCTGCTAATTATTTGACTTACAAAAAAAAAAAAAAAAAAACAACACAAAAACCCCCAAACTCCAAGACTTACCCCTCCCAAGGCCTCAGTGTACTTACATGTATTAATAAAAATTAGGAGACTATAGTGGTTAACCTCAGCTTTAGGTATCTTCTAACTAGAACTGCAGCAGATTTCAAAGTAAGATAATTAGCTTCCAGGCTCTTTTATTTCTTTCTTTTTTTTTTTTTTTTTTTGTAGAGACAGAGTCTCACTTTACCACCCTTGGTGGAGTGCCGTTAAGTCACAGGACCCACAGCAACCTCCAGCTCTTGTGCTTCTGCGATTCTTCTGCCTCAGCCTCCCGAGCAGCTGGGACTACAGGCGCACGCCACAACGCTCGGCTATTTTTTGGTTGCAGTTCGGCCGGGGTTGGGTTTGAACCCGCCACCCTCGGTATATGGGGCGGGCGCCCTACTCACTGAGCCACAGGCACCACGCAGGCTCTTTTATTTCAAGAGGCTTCCAGATAGCTGGGAGGCTAAGCAATCACACCGTTAAGTTGTGTTTCTGAAAGAGCACAGCTTGGCCCACTTGGATGTCTGGGCACTTTCCTCTGAAGTGGTGCTATACTGGATTTCTGCCCATTCTAAATGTACCCCACTAGTCCTGCCTTAGGGCTGGCCTTGCTGCCTTGAGCTTCCTGCAGGAATGGTGGCTCCTTCCTCCCTTCTCATCTTTGCTGATCTTAGATGGCATCTTCTCTGAGAGTGCAATCTCTTACAACTATTTCTTTTTTTTTTTTTAGAGACAGAGTCTCATTTAATCACCCTTGGTAGAGAGCTGTTGTGTCATAGTTCACAGCAACCTCCTGGGCTTAGGCGATTCTCCTGCCTCAGCCTGCTGAGTAGCTGTGACTACAGGCGCCCAACAGAACGCCCAGCTAATTTCTTATTGCAGTTTGGCCAGGGCTGGGTTCGAACCCGCCACCCTCGGTATATGGGGCCGCCGCCCTCTTACAACTATTTCTAAAGGTCTTCCTTATTGTTCTCTTATTTTTGCATTCATTCCTCTTTGTACTCTCCCAGTTTGTAATCATTTTACTTGTGTTTGCATCCCCAACTACACTGTTAGCTCCGAGTAGAGGTCCTTTTTCTTTTGTTCAGAACTGTATACACAATACCTAGTACCATAGTTAAGTTTAAGAGATATATGTTCAACGAATTAACTTTGACAACTCCAAAATTCCAAGGAACCAGATGACATCTAAAGATATTTTTCCACAAAGTCCCTTTCTTTCGCGTTTCCTGGGTCAGGCTGGGCTCTCACACAGACTGAAATACGTAACTTTCTTCCACTGCCTGCTTTCTTTAGATCTCGGTATTTCTTTTCCTTGAGGAAAAAGGCTCTTAAGACATCATGGCGTACGCTCTTGTGCCGTAGTTACATCATTACCGCGCTTACTGCACTACAAGCCCAGCCGCAGGGCCCTTCTCTTCCCTTTGAAGTTCCGAGGGTCCCAGACACATGCTCGTTCACTTTTCCACTCCGCAAGGTCCCAGAGCTCTACGTCGCATCCGCCAGCACGCGCAGCGATGACATCACGCTCCAGGGCTGGCGTCACGTGCCCCCCCGCAGGGGGCGGGTCTCAAGGGCGGTGCTTCCGGTCGGTGGAACCCGGCGGCCAGAACTACGGCGGCGGCGGCGGCGGCGGCGGCGCTGGGATGGCGGGCGCTGGGACCGAAGCTCGGTTTGCCGGGTTGTCGTTGGTGCAGCTCAACGAGCTGCTGGAGGACGAGGGGCAGCTGACGGACATGGTGCAGAAGATGGAGGAGGTGAGCCGATCGGGGGCTCGAGGCGGCGGCTATTTAGGGCCTCGAGTGAGATTCGCGCCTCGAGCGGTGGCCGGACTGCGGAGTCTTCAGTCGCGTTGAGGGGACTGGGACGAGAAGTAGAGGGGTCATGGAGGAAGGGTTCAGGAGCCGAGGCGGGAATGGGTGGGGGGCTGAGACAGGGTTTAGAGAGCCGAGGGGACCTACCTAAACGAGGACTGAGGCGGGAAAATGGGTCCTGAGACGGGGCTTGGCAGCTGATCCGGGGGACTCAGACAAGGTTTGGTGGGGCTGAGGACCCAGGGTTGTGTCTGAAGGGGGAATTAGAGAGTCTGGAATGGGGATTACGAGACTAGAGGGCTAAGTGTGAGTCTGGGGGGATGAGGGAAGGAATCGGGGGATCTGAGATTGGAAGTGAAGGGATTAGAGGTGAATGAGTGGGCCGAGGGCTAGGTCTGGGAAGGGATTTGGGGGGGCGTTGAGGGGAAACATTGGGGGCGGCCATGGGGACTGAGGCAGTTATTGGAGGTCTTAAGAATAGGTTTGGGGTGGGGGCGCTGAGCGAGTTAGCTGGATATGATTGGTTTTTTTTTTTTTTTTTTTTTTGAGACGGAGCCTCCCTCTGTCACCCTTGATAGAGTGCTGTGGCGTCACAGTTCACAGCAACCTTCAGCTCTTGGGCCCAGGAGATTCTCTTGCCTCAGCCTCCCGAGCAGCGGGAACTACAATGCCGGGCTATTTTTTGTTGCGTTTTGGCCCGGGCCGAGTTCGAATTCGCCGCCCTCGGTATATGGGGCCGGTGCCCTACTCTCTGAGCCACAGGCGCGGCCCAGCTGGATATGATTTTTAGGAGAGGATTGAGGATTCCAAGATGTGATTGAGAAACTGAGGGTGTGTAGTTGAGTCTAGTAGGTGGCTCTAAGGGCTTTAAGGGATAGACAGGGATCCCCAAAAGTTCAGAGGCAGAAGTCATGGAACATACATAGCCAGGGTAACATTCGAAGGGTCCATGTGTCTGAGGGGTCCCAAGAGTCTGACTTCTTTTAGAAGTGGCCCTAGCAACGTTATCTCAGGGAGTTGAGCCTAAGGGTGATAGTAGCAGGATCCCTCGTTCTGTAAGGGTTGCCCCCTCTCCTGGGAAGGAGAGAGTATGGGAATTCTAGTATGGCTGTCTTTTGCACCATGGTGTCCTACCCTTGTGGGGCTGAGGAAGGTATTGTGGGGAAAATATAAAATAAAATGAAGGTTGGGGGGTGACTGCCAACCCCTACCTCTGCTGTGGAGGGCCCTGCCCAGCTCTGGAAGGCATGTGCCCGACCTTGCTTTTCTGGTTATTTTCCTTCATACAGTGTGGTTTGCTCTGAGGGGTAACTGACTTCCTCAGATTTGCAATGTGTGCTCTGTTTCTCCAAAAGTCTGATCTTACCAGTTTAGGTCCCTTCCAGGCAGGTGGATCCAGGCTCCTTTGTCTCTGAAGTTTAATCCTTCCCACACATATAGTGCTGAGTCTCTCAACCCAGAAGCCCATGTGGGGGCTTTTGGCTTTCTTTCCGAAGAGGAATTGTTCAGCACCAAGCCAGCCCCCTTAAAAAAGGGCTTGTATGGAGGATGGACATTCAAAATCCCTGGAAAACCCTCAACAGATCATTGTCTGGAGCTACAGAGAGGCCACTGTAGTAAGACGGTATCAGTCTTTCCATTAATACACCCCTTGTATTCACAAGCTTTGTAACTTGGCACATATAACAGTTGCTCCAAGATGCAATTTACCCCATTTATGGTCTCCATGTGGCACTTTACATTCTAGAGAATAATAAGTGACAGAATCCATCTTTCTTGACTTAATGAGAGTTTCATGTCTCCAAAGAAAAAATCTTTGCTTAGTTTCTCTGGTTTTCAGTTGCTGGGAGACCTTTTGTTGATTGTCAGCAGGGCATCTTTCTAGTTTAATAATAAAATGATAGGTATATATTTCTAACACTGCCCACAAGTTATTTTGGTGTATGTGGCTATTCTGTTCCAGTAAGAACAGAGTATTGTAGTTTTATTGTAACATTAATATAAATAAACTGCCTTTTAGTGGACAGAAGATTGTGGAAGAGTTAATTCTACCAACTTGGAAGGCTGTTAGGGGCGGCCTCACTTGTCCTACCTGAGAACCTGGAGATTCTTTTTTAAAGGAAAAGATAAATTAATTTAGCAGGTTTTTCCTTTTTTGTGAGTAAAAGTGATCTTTATACCAAAGCACCCTATAGAAATACTCAGGACTGGCTCGGTGCCTTAGCTCAAGCAGCTAAGGCGCCAGCCACGTATACCAGAGCTGGCAGGTTCATATCCAGCCTTGGCCTGCCAAACAACAATGACAAAAAATAGCCAGGCGTTGTGACGGGCACCTGTAGTCGCAGCTACTTGGGAGGCTAAGGCAAGACAATCGCTTAAGTCCAGGAATTAGAGGTGGTTGTGAGCTGTGATGCCATGGCACTCTACCCAGGGTGACAGCTTGAGGCGCTGTCTCAAAAAAAAAAAAGAAATACTCGGGACTGATTCCACTTGACCAGACTGCTTAGTTCAAGTTAAATTACTCAGCAGTAGTTTGCTTTTCTGGGTGTAGCACTTTTAAAACAAGGAAACTCAAAGTGAAAACCAGAATGCCTCAGGCAGCTCACCTAGCCAGGGTCACTCTTTGCAAATCTTGTTGTCCTGGTCATGCACAATGCCTTTCTGAAGGAATGGGTGTAATGTGAAAATTCAGCTGACATTTTTGGCCATTGTAGTTTCAGTCACCTGGCAATGATATGCGTTGGTTTATTTGGGGGTGGCTGTGGGACACAGTTGAATAGAATGTTTTGTGAACTGTCTGCTCTTGACCAAATGGAACATTTATGATGGTGTGTTAAAAGAACATTCAGGCTTTGGAATGGACTTCGCTGGTTCCTTTCTGTGTAATTGCAGGCAAGTCACTTAACTTCTCTGAGCATCTCCTGGAAAAGGATATGATAAAAATGTCTATTTGACTGGGTTGATGTGAAAATTAGGTGAGATAACACCTGACAGGTTATAACAGGACCCCTTGTTATGTTAAACGCTTAAAACACAGGCCATAGTTAGGGCACAATAAAGAGTAATTGCAGTAATTAACAATTGTAGTTCTCTCTTTTTTGAAAGATTACTGACAGTTATTAATACCAGGTCATCCTGGTTCAGTGCCTGTGGGCCCGCCAAACAACAATGACGGCTGCAACCAAAAACAGCTGGGCGTTGTGATGGGCGCCTGTAGTCCCAGCTACTTGGAAGACTCTCTTGAGCCCAGGAGTTGGAGGTTGCTGTGAGCTGTGATGCTACGGCACTCTATCCAGGGCAACAGTTTGAGGCTCTATCTCAAAAAAAAAACAAAAAAAACCCCAGGTCATCCTGACAAGTTATAAATAGGGTCTCATTTCAAGAATTTCAAATAAATTTATTTGCCATTAGCCTAAGAAACATTTGCCTTTTCTATGGTCAAAATGATTGTGTATTTGAGTAGGTCTACTATGAGATGGTAAATAAAACAGGCTTTTCACAGCATAGACTCTCTTAACCTGAAGCAAAGCACTTTATTTTATTTAATTTATTTATTTATTTATGTTTTGCAGAGACAGGGTCTCATTTTAGTGCTCTCAGTAGAGTGCCATGTCGTCACACACTCACAGCAATCTCCAGTTCCTGGGCTTAGGTGATTCTCCTGCCTCAGCCCCCCAAGTAGCTGGGACTACAGGCGCCCGCCACAATGCCCGGCTATTTTTTTTTCTTTTTTTCATTGCTGTTTGGCTGGGCCCAGGTTTGAACCTGCCACCTTCCTTATATGGGGCCGGTGCCCTATTCACTGAGCCACAGGCGCTGCTCTAATTTTATTTTATTTTTTGCAATTTTTGGCCGGGGCTGGGTTTGAACCCACCACCTCTGGTATTTGGGGCCAGCTCCACACTCCTTGAGCCACAGGCACCGCCCTATGGGAGAAGGAAGTGTTTTAAATTGTAGTGTAAGGCTTCTTTAAGCCTGAGGGGATATTTTGTGGCGACTGGGAAGTGTGGTTAGATTTTGAAGACATTCACTGTTAGGTTTAAATACAGCTATTCATTATGCTTCACTTACATTGTTTTAATTGTGGTGTGTGAGTTTTAGTGCAGCTCAAGACATTTAAAATCATGTCAGAATTTTCAGGGCCTGTGTTATCTTTTCCTATTCTTTCGGTTCATTATGCATTTGCCTAAATGTGGTATATCCATAGTGATCTATGTTCTCCTCTTTTTGCTGCAGGCTTATGTTTCATATTGTACACATTTTTATTTTTATTTAAAGTTATTTTTACATGGCAGTGGAATGTGCCTTCTTCTGTCTACATTAACCCCATTGGACTTGCAGGGCACTCCCTTAAAAGGAACTATTGCTTAGTGTATTAGACAACTAAACCAGACCTCTTGGGTCACTTCTCCCAGTGTGCTTTGAGGAAATGCAGATTGGTTGGTGTTAACTAAGGATTCAGATTCAGGATCTTTGTTCCTGTGGCAAGTGAAAATGCCCACATGCAGAAATGGCTGAGGGTCTGAAAGACAGATTGTTTTGTGGAAAGTAAAGAGCTCTGGTCTAGAAGAAGCTGTCCCTAAAGCGTGTTAGGGTGTGATTTCTGTGTGGGGCTGCAAAGCTACTGCATGAATCACAATGGCTCATTGAAATGTATTGACCTTGCTTTAAATCTAAGGACTGCTTCCTGAGCACACATTCCTGAATGCTGGGGAGACTGAGTTTTAGAAGTTAGTAAGCTTTGAACTCTGAGCTTTTTGAGTATAATTCTACTGGAGTTTGTTTCTTTGCATGTTGTACAGTCATTATGTATGTAAAGGCTTTAACTTTTAAACCTTTTTGTCTGTGGATGTAGTACATTGCCTCACCTTTTTATTTTATTTTATTTTTTATTTTTTTATTATTTGAGATAGTCTTTGTCACCCTCGGTAGAGTGCAGTGGTGTCATAAACTCACAGCAACCTCAAACTCTTGGGCTCAAGTGATTCTCTTATCTCAGCCTCCCAAGTAGCTGGGACTATAGGGGTCTGCCACAACAGCTGGCTATTTTTTAGAGACGGGGTCTTGGATTTGATCAGGCTGATCTTGAACCTGTGAGCTCAGGGAATCCACCCACCTGGGCCTCCCAGAGTGTTGGGATTAGAGGTGTAAGACACTGTTTTGTAAGAGACTACACTCTGTTGCCAGGGTAGAGTATAGTGGCATGATCAATCATCCCTCGCTGTAAGCTCAACTTCTGGACTCAAGCAATCCTCCCAGCTAATTTTCTTAATTTTTTGTTTCCCAGGCTGATATTGAATTCCTGGCCTCAAGAGGTCCTCCTACTTTCGCCTCGCAAAGTACTGGGATTACAGACATGAGCCATCATACCCGAACTGTTACTTTAACTCTTACACAAAAAATTACTGTGTCCAGGAGCCCAGGCATATTTTCTGAAATTTACCTTTATCTCATTTTATCTATTTTTAAAGGAGGCATCAAGATTTCAAGGCAAGAGCATAGCCAAGAGTTATGTGACCTTATTGAAGTGATTTGAACTCTCTGTGCTTCAGTTTTACCAATTATACAATGAGTATATAATGAGACTAAAATACTGCTTGCCTGTTAGGGTTCTTTTGAGATTGTCACAATACGTAGAGAGGATATTTGGCACAGAGGAAACATTCAGTAGTGCCTAGATCACTTTTTAAAAATTTTACTGAACTATTTTTTAAAGGCAGTGTCTCACTCTTCCTCAAGCTGGAGTGTGGTGGCGCAGTCATAGTTCACTGCAACCTCAAACTCCTAGGCTCAGGTGTTCCTCCTGCCTCTGCTTCCCTACCTAGTAGGTGGGACTTGCAGGTGTGTGCCGCCATGCCCAGCTAATTTTTAAAAAAATTTTTTTTCTATAGTAAAGGTCTCACTGTGTTGCCCAATCTGGTCTTGATCTCCTGGCCTCAAGCTGTCCTTCTGCCTCAGCCTTCCAAAGTGCTGGGATTACTTACAGTCATGAGCCACTGTATCTAGCCTAGCTCCTTTTTTTAGAGATTTTGAGAACGTTAAACTGGTTACATAAAATTTGATCCACTTGATTTATTTAATAGCTCTTTACTTCTTTTACCTTTACTAAAAGTGCATCAGGGGCAGTGTAGCGCAGTTGTTGGCCTTTGATACCAGCAGTGCAACCTTTGGCAAGTATTCGCTCTTTCTAATTGCAGTCCTCTTTGGAAATAAAAGAGATAATATGGTTGTTGGGTGGATTAAATGAGATAAGTATCCAAGATGCTATACATGGTGAACACTTAGTACATAGTTGTTGGCTAAAAGGCATAGTGTCCTTGCTGCTGAAATAGAAGATTCCACTTCACTATGTGCAAGGCATTGTAAAGGATAGAAACACAAGTGGAGCATAATTCCTATTTTGTAACTTGGAAATAAACCAAGTACATAAACATCTACAAGAGAGAATAAGAGGTGTGGAGTTTCGCACTGGGAAGATGAAAAGAGTTCTGGATATAGATGATGGTGCAAGAATGTGAATGAACTGTACTCTTAAAAACGGTTAAAATGGGCCAAGCTCAGTGGCTCACACCTATAATCCCAGCACTTTGGGGGGCTGAGGTGGGAGGATTGCTTGAGGCCAGGAGTTGGAGACAAGCCTGGGCAATAGAATGAGAGACCTACAAAAAAAATTTTTTTTAATGGTTAAGTTTTGCGTGCTGTGTATTTTACCACGTTTAAATCTTTTTTTAGAGATAGAGTCTTGCTCTGTTGCCCAGGTTTGAGTTCAGGGTGCAGTCCCAGCTCACTGCAGCTTCAAACTGAACTCAAGTGATCCTCCTGCCTCAGCCTTCTTAGTAACTGAGACTACAGTTGTGTACCACCATGTCCATCTAGTCTTTCATATTTTTTGTAGAGGCAGGGTCTCACTGTGTTCTCCAGGCTGGTTTTGAAGTCCTGTCCTTAAGTGGTCTTCCTGCTTCAGCCTCTTAGAGTGCTGGGATTACAGGCATGAGCCACTGAGCCTGGCCTTTACCTCATTTTAAAAAAGAATTAGAAAAAGGCCAGATGTGAATTATAAATGACACTGAAGTTGAGATGAAAAAAGCTCTCTGGGCCAGGCCATGTGGCTCATGCCTATAATGTTAGCATTGTGGGAGGCCAACACTGATGAATTACTTGAACTCAGGAGTTTGAGGCCAGCCTGAGCAAGAGTAAGCCCCTGTCTCTGGTAAAAATAGAAAAATTAGCTGTGTGTTATGGTGGGTGCCTGTAGTCCCAGCTACTCAGGAGGCTGAGGCAGGAAGATAACTTGAGCCCAAGACTTAGTTTTAGGCTGCTGTGAGCTATGATGATGCTGCAGCACTCTACCCAGGGTAACAGACTAAGGCTCTGTCACAAAAAAAAAAAAAAAAGAAGAGAGAAAGGCTCTCTGGCTAGATTAGGTTCCTTTAGGTTCAGTAGATGGCTGAGGGTTTTTTTTTTTTTTTTTTTCAGTTTTTGGCAGGGGCTGGACCTGAACCTGCCACCTCTGGCATATGGGGCTGGTGCCCTATCCCTTTGAGCCACAGGCGCCACCCTAGATGGCTAAGTTTTTTTTGTTGTTGTTTTGGGACAGAGTCTCACTTTGGCACCCTCCATAGAGTGCTATGGTATCACAGCTCACAGCAACCTCCAGCTCTTGGGCTTAGGCTATTCTCTTATCTCAGCCTCCCGAGTAGCTGGGACTTCAGGCGCCTGCCACAATGCCTGGCTTTTTTTTGTTGCAGTTTGACCGGGGCTGGGTTCGAACCTGCCACCTCGGTATATGGAGTCGACGCCCTACTCACTGAGCTACAGGTGCCGCCCCAAGATGACTAAGTTTTAAAGGACTTTTTTTTTTTTTTTCAGTTAGAGCCTCAAGCTGTTACGCTGGGTAGAGTGCTGTAGCATCACAGCTCACAGCAACCTCCAACTCCTGGGCTCAAGCGATTCTCCTGCCTCTGCCTCCCAAGTAGCTGGGACTACAGGCGTCCACCACAATGCCTGGCTATTTTTTGATTGCAGCTGTCATTGTCGTTTGGTGGGCTTGGGCTGGATTCAAACCCGCCAGCACAGTTGTATGTGGCTGGTGCCTTAGCGACTTGAGCTACAGGCGCCAAGCCAAGATGACTAAGTTTTAAGAAAATAAGTTATTGGATACAATAATGCCTACCAGAGGGTATAGATAGTAACATAAAGAACATTGTGTACCTGCCTCCCAGTTTAGGAACTGAACACCCCCACCCCATGTGCTCTGTCCTGAGCATGTTCTTCATGTTGCCCAGCCACTGTCTTGAATTAGCTATTTATTTTTCTAAGTAGGATTTTGATGAGCAAAAATGGAGGGTCAGGAGGAAGTGACAGCATGAGCACAGGCGTAGAGGGGGGAAAACGGGGGATAGATTGTGCGACTACTGAGGGTTCTCATCCACTTTGGCCAGATGGGATTTGCTGATGTGTAGGGAAACAGCAAGAAATAAGGCTGACGTGGGCAGAATGCCAGAGTGTGAGCTCCATGTCAGTTCATTTGGTAGCAAGGAGCTTCTGTGACCGTTTTGGAGCCGAGAATCAGTTGGATCACATTGCATTTTAAGGAGATTAATCTGGCAGCAGAACATGGGTTGCACTGATGTAGGAAAGCTCAGAAATACCAGGCTGGAGGCAGAGGGGAAAGTATAGGTTAGGAAGAAATTAGGATTTGAGCTGGGATTCTGGGAGAGGTAGACCAGCTGGCTGGACTCATCCCCCCCACTCCCCCACCCCTCCACCCCCGCCTTCCCTTCCCTCCTCTGGGAGGACCTCATCAGCTTTCCTTTCCAAAGCTCCCTTCCATGCCTCAGTCACATGCACATGATCCCTTACCCTCTTTGTATGCCTGTTCCGTGGCATCTGACACATATTTGGTAAGTCACTCACTTCCTGGGCTTGGGGGCTCCATTTTGTCATGTTTATCTTTGCATCCTTGGCAATGCCTGACACATAGAGTGTGCCCAGTTAGTGCTGCCTAGTGAGTGTGAGCGCAGATAACCGGGCTTGCAGTGGAAGTGAGGAAGAGAATGAGCATGGGGGTGCAGTTGGGTGAGGGGGTCATTAAGACAATGTTAGATTGTAAGAGACAGACAGGGCACCCCCCACAGCATTGTCAGCAGGTGGTTGGAAATGCAGAGTTGGAATTCAGGGAACAGTCTGCTTCCTCTGAGTGCTTGTTGAAGGCAAGGAGAAGATAAGAGATTGAAAGACCACTAGGAGTGGCGGTAGGGCACTGGCCACATACACCCAAGCTGGCGCGTTCAAACACAGCCTGGGCTAGCTAAACAGCTATGACAACTGCAACAACAACAATAAAAATAGCTGGGTGTTGTGGCACGTACCTGTAGTCCCAGCTACTGGGGAGGCTGAGGCAAGAGAATTGCTTAAGCCCAAGAGTTGGAGGTTGCTGTGAGCAGTGATGCCACGGCACTCTACCAAAGGCGACATAGTGAGACTCTGTCTCCAAAAAAAAAAAGACCATTAAGAGTAATTAGTGAGTTGGAAGAAGGAAAGAGGTGCCATGAAAGAAAAGGGGGAAAAGGCTTGGCTCTTTTGGCTTAAGCGACTAAGGCACCAGCCACGTACGCCTGAGCTGGCGGGTTCAAATCCAGCCGGGGCCTGCCAAACAACAATGACACCTGCAACCAAAAAATAGCCAGGCGTTGTAGCGGGCACCTGTAGTCCCAGCTACTTGGGAGGCGCAGGCAAGAGAATTGCTTGAGCCCAAAATAGCCAGGCATTGTGGCAGGCATCTGTAGTCCTAGCTACTTGGGAGGAGGAGGCAAGAGAATTGCTTGAGCCCAGGAGTTGGAGGTTGCTGTGAGCTGTGATGTCATAGCACTCTACCCAGGGCAATAGCTTGAGGCTATGTCTCAAAAAAAAAAAAAAAAAAAGAGAGAGAGAGGAAAAGAAAAGGGACAAAAGAGAGAAACAAGTCTGATGACCTAACATCCTGTTACAGACTGGCCAGAAGAAGAGGAACCAGAAGCAGACTGCAGGGTTTGAAGCTCACCAATCATGTACAGAAGGGTTGTGCTCTTGAGCTAAGGAATGCCGTGCCCACCTTGTTGCTTATTTGGCTTTTATTATAGTATTTGTAGCAGAATGTTGCTATGAGGATTTGTCCAGGTATGCAGTTCAAGGTTATCTAGGAAGACGTGGGTGTCAGCCACTGTTGGTGAAGTCAGTCACTGCACTAAGAACATGCAGAGGCAAGTTGTCCATTGGTTTATTTCCTTCCTCAGCTATGTGACTTTTCACATTCCATCATTATTCAGGAAAACTTACTACCCAGTGGTACAAAAGCAGTGGAAATTTTTTTGTGGAAATTTTTTTCTTTTTTTTTTTCTTTTTTTTTTTTGAGACAGAGCCTCAAGCTGTCGCCCTGGGTAGAGTGCTGTGGCGTCACAGTTCACAGCAACCTCCAACTCCTGGGCTCAGGCGATTCTCTTGCCTCAGCCTCCTAAGTAGCTGGGACTACAGGTTCCTGCCATAATGCCTGGCTATTTTTTGGTTGTGGCCGTCATTGTTGTTTGGCGGGTCTGGGCTGGATTTGAACCCGCCAGCTCAGGTGTATGTGGCTGGCACCTTAGCTGCTTGAGCCACAGGCGCTAGCCCTTTTTTGTTTTTGTTTTTTTTGAGACATAGTCCCAAGCTGTCATCCTAGGTTAGTGGTTCTCAACCTTCCTAATGCCACAGCCCTTTAATACAGTTTCAGTGGGTCGTGACCCACAGGTTGAGAACCGCTGCCCTAGGTAGAGTGCTGTGACATCATAGCTCACAGCAACCTCCAACTTGGGCTCAAGCGATCCTCTTGCCTAAGTTTTTCTACTTTTAGTGGAGGTCTCACTTTTGCTCAGGCTGGTCTCAAAGTTGTGTGCTCAAGCACTCCACCTGTATCAGCCTCCCAGAGTGCTAGAATTACAAGCAGGCTTGAGCCATAAAACTGTCCTTTTTTGTAGAATTTCTTCATAGGGAAGAATGGAAATAGAGGGGTGGATTTAGCTTTATCTCTAAATTACATTTATCTCCCAGGTTAACTTTTGGCACAGTAAAGTTATACCAGTACCCAGTTCCTAGGATGGTGGAGGGACACAGTGAGTGCTAATTCATGCTTGACATCAGACTGTAGATTTTCTTTTTTTTTGCAGTTTTTTGGCCGGGGCCAGGCTTGAACCTGCCACCCCGGGTATATGGAGCCACTGCCCTACTCCTTGAGCCACAGTTGCCACTGAGACTGTAGTTTTTCTGAATGTGAACACATGTGAGGTTAAGAAGTTCATTCATGGGCAGCGTCTGTGGCTCAAAGGAGTAGGGCGCCGGGCCCCATATGCCAGACGTGGCAGGTTCAAACCCAGCCCCAGCCAGAAACTGCAAAAAAAAAAAAAAAAAAAAAAAAAAAAAAAAATTCATTCATTTTCTAAACCTTTATGGAATACCTATTGTGTACCGCTTTGGGGGTGTGGAACTTATCAATAAGCTGCAGTTTTCATCATTGAGGGTCATGCATGTATACAGAAGCCGATTTCATAAAAGTGTTTCACATGCGAAATAGCGGTGATGCCTACACACCCTAGTGGGGGAGACCACAAGCCTTTGGGAGGATCAGCGGGGAGTGTTTCTGGAAGATTTGAAGGGCTCATCAGCTGTGATTCAGGGGATGAGTTAGAGTTAACCAGATGGTGAGGGAGAAAGGGCTTCTGCCATGGGAGAAGAACAAAGAAAGGCACAGAGGAAAGAAGCCAAGAGAGTGTGTCCAGGAATAATACAATAATAATAATACAAGCTTTACTGAGAAGGGCCCCAGATAGAGGGGGAGGTGAAGCTCAAAAGGCAGGCAAGGACCAAATGGCCTCATGTGCTGGTAAGGAATTTGGGCTTGATCTTTGTCAGAGGAAGCCGTTGGAGGATTGAAGCCAAGGGAGTACTGGTTGGTGGTTAGTCACATTTGCTGTTTATAGAGGATTCTGGCAGTCAGGGGAAGGATGGATTGGAGGGAGATAAGAAAGCAGGGAGGTCAATTAGGAGGCTGAAAGATAAATGATAAAAATTATCTTTAGGCAGCCAAAATAACTGACTTCAAGGACATATGCTGGACTCTACCCTACTGAGTCTTGGTTTTGCATACAGTTTGCATGATAATTCACTTGGTCATGTGAGTGTCAAATTTTAAAAGAGTATAGGGAAGAGCTAGCAGAGCCAGTAACATTATCAAGAAATAAATGACTGACTGAGCATGGTAGCTCATGCTTTTGTAATTCTAGCACTTTGGGAGGCTGAGGCTGGTGGATCACTTGAGCTCAGGAGTTTGAGACCAGCCTGAGCAGAATAAGACCTCCATCTCTACTAAAAATAGAAAAAAACTAGCCAGGCATTGTGGCGGATGCCTGTAGTCTTAGCTACTTGGGAGGTTGAGGTAATGAGATGGCTTCAACTCAAGAGTTCGAGGTTGCTGTGAGCTATGATTATGCCATGGCACTCTACTCAGGGCAACAGAGTGAGACTACCCAGGGTGAGAGACCTGGGACCAAACAGCCTCATGTGCTGTCTCAAAAAAAAAAAAAAAAAAAAGAAAGAAAGAAAGAAAGAAATGACAGAAAAAGGAGGCAAAAGTGATAAAAGCTGTACAAAAATTGGAATGATATCTGTTACACATAGTGGTGAAGACGGGATTTAGGTTGCTAAGAAACTTTGGGGCATGTTTAATCATCCTAAATGTCAGTTTCCTTGTCTTTATGGAGTTAATACCATCCTCATTGAGTTTGTAAACTGTTTTGTTATACCGTGTATGGCAGTAATAAAGACCCCACACGTGGATGCTGGATGCTGTTAATGTTGATACAGTGTTTGGGGCTATTTGATTTAGGGTAGTGTTTTCCTTAGAGCCTTAGTGTTGTAGATATTAATTACATTAAAAAGGGTTCCATGGTAAATATATTTGGGAAACCAGTGAGCCGAAAGGGGGTTTTGTTTTGTTTTGTTTTGTTTCTTTCTTCTTGCCAGGGTGAGTGGTAAACCTCCAGAGGAGGTGTGCGTACCCAGTATTTCTCTTTTTTAATTTTGAGACAGGGTCTCACTATGTTGCCCTTGGTAGAGTGCCATGGCATCACAGCTTACAGCAACCGCAAACTCTTGGGCTTAAGCGATTCTCTTGCCTCAGCCGCCCAAGTAGCTGGGACAACAGGCTCCCACCACAACACTCGGCGATTGTTTTGGTTGTAGTTGTCGTTGTTTGGCAGGCCTGGGCTGGGTTTGAACCCACCAGCTCTGGTGTCTGAGGCTGAGATACAGGTGCTGAGCTCTATTTCTGATTCTTAAACTTAATCCATCTCAGACCTTTTAGTGGAGAATTGCCTGGGACTATGTCTCAGGGGAATAATTTGGCAAAAAAAAAATTTTTTTTTTGAGACAGAGTCTCACTATGTCGCCTTGGGTAGAGTGCTGTAGTGTCACAGCTCACAGCAACCTCCAACTCTTGGGCTTACACAATTCTCTTGCCTCAGCCTCCCAAGTAGCTGGGACCACAGGCGCCCAACATGCCTGGCTATTTTTTGTTGAAGCTGTCAGTTTTGTTTTAGCTGGCCCAGGCCAGTTTTGAACCCACCAGCCTCATTGTATGTGGCTGGCTCTGTAACCACTGTGCTACGGATGCTGAGCCTGGCGATGCTGAGCCTGGTGCAAATGCTTATTTAAGGGATAAATGTATCCATCTGCATTTGTAGCCTAAGGATATTGGTGTTGGTATTCACAATGACAACTCTTTATCATCAGGAAAAGGCTACCTTACACAGTATTTTTTATTTATGATTACAATTAATCAAACTTTTAAAAAATATTTTTTACTAGGAAAAATAATGTTTATTAAAGGAAATTTGGAAAATATAGAAAAGAAGAAAAATACAATAATGTAACAAAGTGTTTTGGGTTTTTTCTTTGTTTTCCCCACTGAGATGATTCTGTGTATAGCGTTTTTACATTTTTGGTTTGTTTCTTTGTTTTTAACCTAAAGCTATATTCAGGGAATTTTCTTATTTATTTATCAGAATATTCTTTTTTTTTTGGCTGTGGCTGGGTTTGAACCCACCACCTCCGGTATATGAGGCCGGCGCCCTACTCTTTTGAGCCACAGGTGCCGCCCTATTTGTCAGAATATTCTTACAAAACATAATTTTTAATAGCTACATGATAGTTCATCATGTGGATATGTCATAATTTATGTAATATTTCCTTATTGATAGATATTGAGGGGTTTTTTGTTTTGTTTTGTTTTGCTAACATAAATTACAGCAGTTAACATCTTTGGAATCTGTTAAAAATCTGATAAGGCCAGGTGAGGTGGCTCATGCCTGTTATCCCAGCACTTGGGAGGCTGAGGTGGGTAGATTACCTGAGCTCACAGGTACAAGACCAGCCTGAGCCAGAGTGAGACCTCATCTCTAAAAATAGCCGGGGCGGTCAGCCCAGAGGAGTAGGGTGCCAGCCCTATATACTGGAAGTGGTGGGTTCAAACCTGGCCCCAGCCAAAAACTGCAAAAAAATAAATAAATAAATAAATAAATAAAAATAATAAAATAGCTGGGCTTGGCGCCTGTAGCTCAGCAGCTAAGGGCACTGGCCACATACACCGGAGGTGGTGGATTGGAACCCAGTCCAGACCTGCCAAACAACAATGACAACTGCAATCAAAAAGCCAGGTGTTGTGGCTGGTGCCTGTAGTCCCAGCTGAGGCAAGAGATTCACTTAAACCCAGGAGTTTGAGGTTGCTGTGAGCTGTGACACCATAGTACTCTACTGAGGGCCACAAAGTGAGACTCTGTCTCCAAAAAAAAAAAAAAATCTGATAAAGCAACCTACTTTTTTTTTTTTTTTTTTTTTGGTAGAGACAGAGTCTCATTTTATTGCCCTCGGTAGAGTGTCGTGGCGTCACATAGCTCACAGCAACCTCCAACTCCTGGGCTTAGATGATTCTCTTGCCTCAGCCTCCTGAGTAGCTGGACTACAGGTGCCTGCCACGATGTCGGGCTATTTTTTTGTTGCAGTTTGGCTGGGGCTGGGTTTGAACCCGCCACCCTCGGTATATGATAGGGCCAGCGCCCTACCCACTGAGCCACAGGCGCCGCTCCTGTGACCTACATTTTTTAAGGAATAAGGCTTAGATGTCTAGCCAGTTCTTTTAGATAAAGTATTTGATACTCTATGTCAGATCTGATTATACCATGTGAAGTGTTTCATTATAAATTTATGTAGAATAACATAGAGTAACTGATTCTCCTTTGACTGATCCCTTTTTCTACCCACAGACTGGGGGGGGGGTCCCATTATTAGATTTTTCTAAAATAGCATTTTCTCATTTAAACTGAATAAGTAATTGGAGTCATGTGAGAGCAAATTTTATCCCTTGAACTCAGTTCTGAGTCAGGTGTTGGAAAATTCACGTCATAATGTATTTTAAATGTATAAGGAAAACTGTTAGAAGATACAGTCTTACTGTTCTAATCTCAAACTCCTGAGCTCAAGCCATCCTCCTGGCTCAGCCTCCCAAAGTATTGGGATTATAGACCTGAGCCACCTTACCTGGCCAATAGATACAATCTTAATAAGCATAAATTCACAGTCCCTCTGTATAGGCATTTTCTCATTTCCACCTGTGTAAAGACAAGTCCAAAAATTTTTTAGAGGTGAATTTCTTGAAATTGTGGTTAAAAGAAAATAGAGAAGAAGAAAAAAACCTTGAGCCCTTGCTGAACAAATGAGTGCCTTAGTTGTTGATCCTGGCCAGAAACCACTAATAAGAAAATCAGAGTTCAGAAATTCTGTCTTCCATAGGCTGCTTTTTGGTGGGTGGCGAGGGTTTTGATTTTAAAATTATAATAGAAAGTATTAATTGCACTCCCTTCACTTAGCTAAGTGTTCCAGTAATTGTGGCTTTATTCCCTTCCTCAAATACAGGGACTGATGCTTCCCACGCCCCTGACTAGCTGTCTGGGTGTTTCTGCTCCCACGCTGCTGGTGTCACATAGTTATTGAGAGTCAAATGATTGCTCCTAGACCTGTTCAGTCTGATTTTGTCACAGTAATTTTTTTTTTTTTTTTTTTTTTTTTTTTGGTAGTTTTTGGCCAGGGCTGGGTTTGAACTTGCCACCTCTGGCATATGGGGCCGGTACCCTTCTCCTTTGAACCACAGGTGTCGGCCTAATTTTTTTTTTTTTTTTTTTTTTTTTTTGAGACACAGTCTCATTGTATCGCCCTCGTTATAGAGTGCTATGGCCTCACAGCTCACAGTAACCTCAGAGTCTTGGGACCAAGCAATTCTCTTGCCTCAGCCTCCCTTGTAGCTGGGACTATAGGTGATTGCCACAAGGCCCAGCTATTATTATTATTTTTTGTTTGTTCTTAGCAGGCTGGGGCCGGGTTTGAACCTACCAGCCCTGGTGCATGTGGCTGGCACCCTAACCACTGAGTTGTGGGTGTCGAGCCTTTGTTAACAGTAATTATATGATTTCCTTCTATATAGTAGCAACCAATAAACTATGAATGAAAAGAGAAAATGCTCTCTGTGAAAACTGTACATTGAGTGCTTTGAAGAGAGTTAATTTGCTAGTGAATTAGGTGTGATCTAGATGAGAGGAAAATTGAAGAATTCCAGAATGATTCTGCTCTCACATTGCTTGTTCAGCGTCTAAGTTCTCATTCATGGATGAGGACATGAAAGGATGTGGTCTGTGTGAAAAAGAGCTTTTGGAACTTGAGCTAATGGACCTGTTCTCTTACAAAAAGATCTTAAAAGAGAAAATGGACACCTACATTAACCAAACTGCTCTGTTAACAAGCATGATCATATGGGTATGGGGGACTTCTTTGCAGATTCAGTGGGTCTAGGGTAGGGCCAAGTGTGACACCTCCCTTGCTTTTCTGAAACCAGGGACAAAGGCAGTGTGGGCATCCCATCCCGTCTCCCCACGCTCATTCTTCCCCTCCTCCACTCCCAAGTCCCCAGTTACACGAGGCCAATAGTACTAGTAAAGTAACTTTTTTAGCATATGCCAATTATTCATGCTGTTATTATATTTATTATTGATACCATTACCCAAACAGTAAATCCAAGAAGTAGAGAGAGCTTGATTTTTTGTTTGCTTTCTTTTTTTCCTCTGTAAATATTAGAAAGTAAGTCTTCTAGGAAGAACCAGGCCAAACCTTGGTATGTTGTACCTGCCAGAACTAGAGAACTGTCAAATTGTGTGTCTCTGAGACCTCTTTCTTTCTTTCTTTCTTTTTTTTTTTTAGAGACAGAGTCTCATTTTATCACCCTTGGTAGAGTGCTGTGGTGTCACAGCTCGCAGCAACCTCCTGGGCTTAGGTGATTCTCCTGCCTCAGCCTCCTGAGCAGCTGGGACTACACGCGCCCAACGGAATGCCCAGCTATTTTTTTTGTTGCAGTTTGGCCAGGGCCAGGTTCAAACCCGCCACTCTCTGTATATGGGGCCGGCGTGCTACCCCCTGAGCCACAGGCACCACCCCAGTTTATTTCTTGTCTAGGATAAGTCCATTTACTTTTGAGCCTAGTTTTTTGAACTTATGTAGCTATTTACACTTTAAATAACATACCAATTTTTAGATTCAAATGGAGTCAGCTCCACATGGAAGATATTTGTTTGAATTTAGATCCCATTATCTGCTGCTTTCTAGGGGAGCAAGTTTCATCTCAACAAAAAAGATTTTGATGTCTCCAATCAAAAATAACTATCTTTGTTAATCTGGTAGTTCAAAGTTACAGGTCCTGCTTGTTGAGTGGGTTGTTTTGGTGGAATATTTGATAAGCAGCTGGTAAATTTCCTTCCTGAGTAGGCTGTAGCCTTGGAGATTGTTTTTCACAAACCCTGGGATTGTTGTATTTTAGGACAGTTTCATAATGTTCTCTAATTAATTAAGTGTATTTTCAGATCATTAATTTTGTAAACATTTTTAATAGTCCAACTCTGTAACTAGTAAGTTTCTTTTCAAAACTGAAGATTTAAATTGAATTAAGCTTCATTAGGTTATGTTTATAACACATCTCTGGGATATTTTAGGCTTGTATTGCAGGCTTCCTTTGAAAGCCTGGATTCAGTTGAATACTTTAGTGAAATTAGTTTATCATTGACAAGATACTTTTATTGAATGAGGGTGAATTTGGGCTTTCTAACCTGACCTTTAATATAAAGCCCAGGCTCAAATTGCATGTGGCTTTGATGAGATTTACCTTGAAATTAATTGGTGCAATTAGTCAAGTGTCGTACAATAAAAGGTGATGCGATTAACCTGGCTGAATGCATGCCAACCTTCTTTATTACCTAATCCATAAACCTGCAGTATTTAAGGTCTTAATGCAATCTGAAGGTTTCTACTAGTAAAATAGTACAAAACTTTGTTTCATTCTTCATCATTGTGTTACAGATAACTTTGAATTTAATTTCATTTAGAGAAGAAAACATCAAAATAAAAATGAATTTCCTACCAAAAAGAAGCAGTATTTGAGAAGGGCCAGCTCAGGTCAGAGGCAGCAAATGATCTAAGACATTTTGTTTTACTAGAGAGCAAGGGAGTGGTAATGTCCACCTGAATAGCCAGCCTCAGGGGTCTTCCACTGGGCAAGATGAGCAATTTGAGCATCAGAAAGATTGGCCAAGCCGGGTGTGGTGGCTTGTGCCTATAATTCTAGCACTCTGGAAGGTTGAGATGGGTGGATTGCTTGAGCTCAAGAGTTGGAGACCAGCCTGAGAAAAAGAGAGACCCCCATCTCTACTAAAAATAGAAAAACTAGTTGGCATTGTGGCAGGCGCCTGTAGTACCTCAAAAAAGCTTATTGGTCATTTTGGGAAGTTCCTTAAGCACTACTAATTCAGTCTTCTAAAAGTTGTCTTTTAAAAAAAAAAAAAGGGCGGCACTGTGGCTCAGTGGGTAGGGCGCCGGCTCCATATACCAAGGGTGGTGGGTTTGAACCCGGCCCTGGCCAAACTGCAACAAAAAAATAGCCAGGCATTGTGGCGGGTACCTGTAGTCCCAGCTACTTGGGAGGCTGAGGCAAGAGAATCACCTAAGCCCAAGAGCTGGAGGTTGTTGTGAGCTGTGGCGCTACAGCACTCTACTGAGGGCAACAAAATGAAACTCTGTCTCTTAAAAAAAAAAAAACTTCAAAGAAGGCTCTGCGCCTGTTGCTCAGTGGTTAGGGCACTGGCCACATACACCAGGGCTGGTGGGTTTGAACCCAGCCTGGGCCTGCTAAACAACAATGACAACTACAATAACAACAACAACAACAAAAAAAAATAGCTGGGTGTTGTGGTGGGCATCTGTAGTCCCAGCTACTTGCGAGGGTGAGGCAAGAGAATCACTTTACCCCAAGGGTTTGAGGTTGCTGTGAGCTATTACACATGGAACTCTACCAAGTGTGATATAATGAGACTCTGTCTCAAAAAAAAGAAATAACTTCAAAGAACAATCGTGGAGTATAGTAGATGAAACAAGATTGGCAAATGTTGCTAATTGTTGAATCTGGGAGAAGGTTACACTGGTTTCCTCAAACTCATCTGTGTACTTTTGCTTTGTGTTAGAAAACAGTCTAAATAAAAGAAGATGTAAATAGCAATGAAACTTAGATGATTGTTGGGACTTGAAAATAGAGAGATGATAGTAAATTTACAAATTTCTGTTTGATTCTGACAATAATTATGTAGAAAACATACTTGAGAGCTGGGTGTGGTATCTCAGACCTGTAATTCCAGTGATTTGGGAGACTGAGGTTAGGAGGATTGTGTAAAACCAGGAGTGTGAGGCCAGCCTAGGCAACATAGCAAGACATTGTCTCTGAAAACCATAAGGAAAATTAGCCATGCACCTGTAGTCTCAGCTATGCAGAGATTGAGGTAGGGTGATCACCCGAGTCCAGGAGTTTAAGCTATGAACATGCCACTGCATTCCAGTCTGGGTGTCAAAAGCAAGACTCCATCTCTAGGCTCAGCACCCTGTAGCACAGTGGTTATGGCACCAGCCACAGACACCAAGACTGGTGGGTTCGAACTCAACCTGGGCCAGCTAAACAACAATGACAACTGCAACAAAAAATAGCTGGACGTTGTGGCAGGTGCCTGTAGTCCCAGCTACTTGGAAGCTGAGGAAAGAGAATCACTTAAGCCCAAGAGTTTGAAGTTGCTGTGAGCTGTGATGCCACAGCACTCTACTGAGGGCGACATAATCAAATTCTGTCTCAAAAAAAAAAAAAAAGACTCCATCGCTAACAACAACAAAAAAAAAACATGGGGGCAAAATATCCTAACAGTATTATAGCTCTGTTTTGGATTTATTTTTTTCTTTTGAGGCAGGGTCTCAGTCTGTTGTCCAGGCTAGAATGCCAGGCTAGCTCAGAGCAACCGCAAACTCCTGGGCTCAAGTGATCCTCCTGCTCAGTCTCCCAAGTAGCTGGGACTACAAGTACCCACCATAATGTTGGGCTAATATTTCTATTTTTAGTATAGAGTCTCTTGCAAAGTATTGTGGATTATAGGCATGAGCCACTGTGCTTGGCCAGTTATGGATATTTTCTTTTTTTGAGACAGTCTCTCTCTGTTGCCTTGGGTAGAGTGCTGTGGTGTCATAGTTCACAGCAGTCTTCACCTCCTGGGCTCAAGTGATTCTCTCGTCTCAGCCTCCAGAGTACCTGGGACTACAGGCAGCAGCCAAAGTGCCCAGCTAGTTTTTCTATTTTTAGTAGAGATGGGGTCTTGATATTGCTCAGGTTGGTCTCTAACTCTTGAGCTCAAGTGAGCCACCTGCCGCTGCCTCTCAGAGTGCTAGGATTACAGATGGGAGCTACTGCCCCAGGCCAGTTTTGGATTTTTCTTTTGTTGTTGCAGTTTTTGGCCAGGGCTGGGTTTGAACCCACCACCTCCCGTATATGGGGCCAGTTCCCTACTTCTTGAGCCATAGGTGCCGCCCTTGGATTTTTTTTTTTTTAATTAATGGATTATTTTTAGGAATGGTGGTATTGCTATATTGCCTAGGCAGGCCTCCAGCTCCTGGGCTTAAGTGATTCCCCTACCTCAGCATCTCAAGTAGAAGGGACTGTACCACCATGTCTGGCCATTAGTACTGTATCTCTGGAGTGAGTTACTGGCAGTTGTAACTTTGTTAGATCACTTCTTCTCCCTAAGGTTGTATTCCCTGTCTCCTGAGAAAATGGGGACAAGTTTGTTTCACTGTCTAAGGGTGGAAATAGTGGCATGAAACATGAAGTATATGCTTAATAAATGTTAGTAAATATTGCAGAAATTTTTGGAAGATGCTGAGAAGAGTCAAGTTTTCAGATCACCACCAGTAACTTGTCTTACTTAAATCTTTAAAATCACTTCAGTTTTGATTTCCCCCCTTTTCTCTCCATTGCTTTTTATTATTGTTATTATTATTATTTGCAGTTTTTGGCCAGGGCTGGGTTTGAACCTGCCACCTCCAGTATATGGGGCTGGCACCGTCCTCCTTTGAGCCACAGGTGCTGCCCTCTCCCGTTGCTTTTTATTTGGAGAGCATATGCACCTGTATAGCGACTGTACTGCTGCAGTACAAAGTGAGTGGTGACTCCTGGAGTTGGGCAGTATGCAGCTCTCAGAGCCTTGTGTAAGAGGATGGTTTCTTGAGTGTTGTCTCGCCAGAGCACCCCACATAGAGGTGCTTTCCTAAGTGTCTTTTGAATGAATGAATGAATGAACGAATGAACCAATAAACCAACTAACCAGTGTGTTGAAGCATATTGTGGCCAGGAAGAGCTACAGTTGAGGCGTGGAAGCTTGTGAGGGTTTTTTGAAAATACACATGTAAATTATAGTGTTTTTCTTTAAGTCTCAAGACAATAAACTCTCACATTCTGATAGGCTAAGTGATAAAGGGCTGAATGTCAGTGAAGAGATTGTGCAGAGTCAGTTTGTATCTGATGTATCTCATGTTTTGCCACAGTAATGGGTAGCTTTGCTTTAGAGCCTTCATTGTCAAGATTTTAATCTTTTCCCCTTAGATTTCACTGCCAAACCATTATCACTGCTGTGGCAAACTAAGAGTGCAAGTAGCTTCCCAGTTGACATTTGGTTGTTTATAATAAACAGTAATGATGTTACGGTTTAAAAACTTATTATAAACATTTAAAGAAGCTAATCCTCCAAAGAGTTTAGCAAGATTTTAACAATAACTGACAGACAGTGGCCTTAGGCCTCAGCCAACAGGATTCTTACTGCTGAAATTGGGCAAGTATTTAGCGATGTGCCTTTGTTGGCCAGGGTATTGTGCTAGGTTTTGGACAAAAGGCAATGAATAAGACACAATTCTGCTCTTTTTTTTTTTTTTCTTTTTTGAGACAGAGTCTCACTTTGTCACCCTGGGTAGAGAGTCATAATGTCATAGCTCATGGCAACCTCAAACTCTTGGATAAGTGATTCTCTTGCCTCCGGCTCCCAAGTAGCTGGGACTCCTGCTTGGTTAGTTTTAGAGGTGGGGTCTCGCTCTTGTCTTAAACTCCTGAGCTCAGGTAATCCATCCACTTTAGCCTCCCACAATGCTGGGATTACAGTACTGCACCACCATGTCCAGCCGACTGTAGTTCTGCTCTTCAGCTGCTTAGAAGTTCCCACCAAAAGAGTGGTTGTGAGCTCGAATGTCATTTCACTTCATCTGAAACCTTTCCCGTTATATCAGTCAGGTTTCTGACGAGACACTGCACATTAAGCTTGGAAATCTGAGGAGTTGGAAAGGAGATTCTTTGCAAGGAAGGGCAGCATAGAAACTCCTGAAGGGCTGGTGCAGTCATGCACATCTCACCTCGAAGCCCAAGGACCAGGCAGGGAGTGGAGAGCCTAGAGATGGAAAGAGGGACTGCCTTGGATGGATGAAGGAAAGGAGGGGGGGGGTCTGGCCCATCTTCAGCCACTTCCCAGGGAGGGAACACAAAAAACAAATCCCCTACCCCATTTCACCCTCCTCGGACCCTTTGTCCCTATTGCTAAGCCTAACATGAACTGAGGGCAAATGAAGTTGTTGATATAGTTCAGCCAGTTGGTTCCTGGGTCACAGAGCAGGATGGAGAGTGGATTTCAGGGACACGTGGCAAATTCCAGCACTATACTAGTTTTTCTTTCTTTCTTTCTTTCTTTCTTTTTTTGGAGACAGTCTCACTATGTCACCCTTGGTAGAGTGCTATGGCATCACAGCTCACAGCAACCGCAAACTCTTGGGCTTAAGCGATTCTCTTGCCTCAGTCTCCCAACTAGCTGGGACTACAGGTACCCGCCACAATGCCTGGCTATTTTTTTGTTGTAGTTGTTGTTGTTTGGCAGGCCTGGGCCAGGTTTGAGCCCACCAGCTCCGGTGTATGTGCCTGACACCCTAGCTGCACAGCTACAGGCACCAAGACACTAGTTTCTTGTGGCAGCTTTAATAAATTATCACACACTACATAGCTTAAAACAAAAGAAACTTACTCCATCATATTTCTGGAGGCCAGCTGTCTAGAATCAAGGTGCCTGTGCTCCCTCTGAAGGCTTTAGGGCAGGATCTTTCCCTGCCTTTTCCAGCTGCTGGTGGGTATTGGCCTCCTGGCTGTGGCTGCTTCACTCTGCCACCTTCACATGCCCATCTTTGTGTGTCTTCTCTTCTGGGTATCTGTTAAACAGACTTTTGTCATTGGATTGCTCCCTGAATAACCAAAGATGATTTCCCCCTCCCCAGATCCTGAGCTTAATTAGTTCTACAAAGATCAAATGAGGTTACATTTGGAAGTTCCAGGGGTTGGGGTGTGGACACATCTTTTGGGGACTACCATTCAGCCCACAATAAGTACCCTGTCATTTCCAGGACAACAGATTTTGTTAGTTTCTGTTTAATTTGTCGTCTTTAGTCTACACACACTCGTGAGGGAGGGAACCTCACTTTTCTTGTTCTGTTCTCTGCCTTTGCTACCCAGAGGCAGTACATGATGATGGTTAAAGAAACCTTTTTTTTTTTCTTTTTTTCTTTTTTTCTATGTCGCCCTTGATAGAGTGCTGTGGCATCACAGCTCACAGCAACCTCAAACTCCTCTTGGGCCTAAGTGATTTTCTTGCCTCAGCCTTCCAAGTAGCTGGGACTACAGGCACCGACCATTGTTGTTTAGCAGGCCCGGGCTGGGTTCGAACCTGTCAACCTTGGTGAATGTGGCTGGCGCCCTACTCACTGAGCTAGGGGCACTGAGCCAAGAAACTTCTTTTTAGATGAGTGAATAGCTAGATTAACAAACAACCACAAAGACTACCACATGGATACAGTAAAACCAGAGATGTGCTCTGTGAAACATGACACACCATTGAGTGGGGACATTGTGTGGTATTTGAATCATACCTCAGTAAAGGAGGGCATCAGAGAGCGCCTGCCAGCGAGGGTCTGACTTTGTCAGGGTTGCGGGAAGGGTAGAACAAGCTTCAGGGCCATTGCCAGGCCTTGGTTAAGTGGAGTTTGCAATGGAGATTTGGGCTGGAGGGTGTTCTAGGCCAAGTAGCCAGTGTGAGCAAAGTTCCCGGGAAAGAGCATTTTATCTGTCAGACTTGGTTGTTTAACAAAATATTTGCTTGTTAAATAAAATGTGATTGTTAACTTTGGGTAAATACTAGGCCTTCTGAGAATGGTGGCAGGTGAAAGGTATACCTCTGTTTTTACCTTAAATAACCCAGCCCAAATTCCAAGTACTCAATGGATTTCATTGAAGAACTTAAAATGCTGTTACGAGTTTTCATTAATTTGTTTACATTTGCTAACATAAGTCAGTAATGTCACTTACTTTTTTGTGATAAGGATTATATTAGAGTGAAGGGGAATAAGGGACTGCTATGAGTATCTTTCCATGTGTGAACCAAAGATAAAATTCTAAATCCCCTCCTGATTGAATGGGCCTTTCTTGGCCAAGAGTATCCCAGAAAAACCTTAAAACTGAGTTCCTGGCCATGTAGGGAAGGGAGATCAGACACACCCACTATATCCTTTTAAGAGTTTAGACACTACAGCTGACCAATGTTAATGTTTAAATAGAGGTTATAAGTCTGATGAGATGATGGGACTCTGTGGCAATGAGATAATGAATTACAAACAGGACCTAAGATCTGACTGTGCAAGGCAACGATTAAGTCACAGCTGCAGGTCATTAGTTTGCTTAACAGATCACTTTGCGTGAACTAGTACTGTGGCTTGTCTATGATTAGCAGATTTTTTTTTAACACATTCCTTTCTGGGGAGTGGGTTGCCTGCAGTCCTAACATTCTAGGAGGCTGAGCAGGGAAAATCACTTGAGATCATGAGACCAGCCTGAGCAGCAGGGAGAATCACTTGAGATCATGAGACCAGCCTGAGCAGCAGTGAGATCCTGTCTCTACCAAAAGTAGAAAAAATTAGCTGGGCATTGTAGCACCTGCTTGTAGTCCCAGCTATTGGAGAGGCTAAGGCAGGAGGATCACTTGAGCCCAGGAATTTGAGGCTACAGAACTATCATGATGCCACTGCATTCTACTTAGAGCAACAGAGCAAGACTTTTATTTTTTTAAAAAAATTCTACCAATTCTGAGCTTTTAGACAAAACTTTTTTCTTTTTTCTTTTTTTTTGAGACAGAGCCTCAAGCTGTCGCCCTGGTAGAGTGCTGTGGCATCACAGCTCACAGCAACCTCCAACTCCTGGGCTCAAGTGATTCTCCTGCCTCAGCCTCCCAAGTAGCTGGGACTGCAGGCGCCCGCCACAATGCCCGGCTAGTTTTTGGTTGCATCCGTCATTGTTGTTTGGCGGGCTGGGGCTGGATTAGAACCCGCCAGCTCAGATGTATGTGGCTGGCGCCTTAGCTGCTTGAGCCACAGGCATTGAACCAACTTTTTTTTTTTTTAAATTATTAATTATTATTATTTTTTGAAACGTCTCACTTGTTACCCTTGGCAGTGTTGTGGCATCATAGCTCATAGCAACCTCAAACTCTTGGGCTCAAGTGATTTCCTTGCTTCACCCTCCCAAGTAGCTGGGACTACAGGCACTCGCTACAACTCGTGGCTATTTTAGAGATGAGGTCTTGATCTGGCTCAGGCTGATCTTGAACCTGTGAGCTCAGGCGGTCCACCCTCCTTGGCCTCCCAAGTGCTAGGTTACAGGTGTGAGCCACTACACCTGGCAAAACTTTATTTTTTTAACCAATTATAAATTAAAGGCTCTTTAAACTTGCTTATAACCTATAAGCTCACATTTTAAGATGTCCTGCTTTTTTGGGCCAAACCAGTGTATACCTTCCACATATTGACTTATGATTGTACTTGTAATTCCTGACTCCTTAAAATATATAAAACTAAACTGACCCTTTCTTGGATGCAGTTTCTCAGGACCTCTTGAAAGTGTGTTCTTTGGGTCATGGTCATTCTTACTGGCTCAGAATAAACTTCTTTAAAGTATTTTACAGAGTTTAGTTTTTGTTAGTTAACACATTTAAAAGATTTAGCTTCGAAATGTGAACAGATTTGACTGCCTTAGTGTTTAGGAAAGCACAATTATAATTACAGATGAAGGCGCCAGACTCTGGTCAGCTTGAATCAGAACTTCACATTTTTTGGAAAGCATCTGCTGGAAACCTAAATCCTTGCCCAGCGCTGGCCACCATGGCTTCAGTCGGTCCCCTGTCCCTGTCCCAGTCCTGTGTGCTTCTCATTTGTAACTATTGCATGTGCAGAGGGGAGTTTATGTCCTTTTTTTTCTTATTGACCTTATTTTCTACCACATTCCCCCAACTAGATAAAGAAATAATGATATGTCTCCTGCCTGTGGCTCAAATGGCTAAAGTGCCAGCCACATAACACCTGAGCTGGAGGGTTTGAATCCAGCCTGGACCTGCCAAGCAACAATGACTGCTGCAACAAAAAATAGCTGGGCATTGTGGCGGGTGCCTGTAGGCCCAGCTACTTGGGAGGCACAGGCAAGCGAATTGCTTGAGCCCAAAATAGCCAGGCATTGTGGCAGGCATCTGTAGTCCTAGCTACTTGGGAGGAGGAGGCAAGAGAATTGCTTGAGCCCAGGAGTTGGAGGTTGCTGTGAGCTGTGATGCCATAACACTCTACCCAGGGTGACAGCTTGAGGCTCTGTCTCAAAAAAAAGAAAAAGAAATAATGATATGCACACTTGAGATAGATTGTGCACTCTGAGAGAACTGCATACATATATTAATGCAAGCACCCTGAGAGGTAAAGGGATTACCACATTTTTGCTTAGACAATTACATATAAAATTCCTTCTCTTGGCTCAGGCCTGTAATCCTAGCACTCTGGAAGGCCAAGGCGGGTAGGTTGTTTGAGCTCAGGAGTTCAAGACCAGCCTGAGCCAGAGCAAGACCCCGTCTCTAAAAAATAACTGGGTGTTGTGGCCGGTGCCTGTAGTTCCTGCTACTCAGGAGACTGAGGAAAGAGAATAACTGGAGCCCAAGAGTTTGAGGTTACTGTGCACTCTACCCCAGGGCAACTGAGTGAGACACTGTCTAAAAAAAAAGAAAAAAATCCTTCTCTCTTTTTTAAACAAAGGCAGTTGATTCTGTGCTTGTTATAATGAATCAAACACTATGATAATTAAAACATATTTAAAAATCTCACCATTTCAGGGGTTTGCTGCTGTTGACTTTGGGGAACATTCCTCCAGACGGCTCGGTGCTAGATGGACAGAAGTAATCTTTTACAAATGGGATCCAACTACAAATGCTGTTATCAGGCATCTTATTTTCCTTTGATTATGAGAAGAAAAGGAAACTGAAATGAAACTGAGTACAGCTATAAAAATGTTTCTTTACCACAGAGAGATTATTTCCTGAAAAGACTTCTCTATGGTTAAGAAAAAGGATCATGAGAAAAGTCAAGCAGTTGGTAGTGGTATTTTCAATTTCAGGTATTTGTTGGAGCCTACCAACAAGGACTTTAGGTTTTTTTAAGTCTGATGGTTCACAAAATACTTCTCTAAGCATTCTCAGATGGACTGTACAGATTTGGTCACAGACACTGAGACTGGGATCAGCCTGGGGAGGGCAGAGATTGGCTGCTTGTCACCCAGAGGGGCTGCCTCCTGGTCCTTGCTAAGTGGCCTGTAGGAGGGGCTCCCAGTCCTGTCGGGCCAGCTTGCCTTTGCTTTGCAAATGAACAAGAATGGGTGTTTCCTCCCCATTTTTTTCCAGTGGAACTACAGAAGGGAATATTGGAGAGGAAAGTCTTTTTACATGGAATACAGCATCAAAGGTGTGTCCTGGGGCAGTTCTGAGTATCAGAAGAGGGTCAGGCTCCTACCTTCACACATATCCTGATATTGTCTCTGCTCCCATTGTCCTAGAGGGTTCTGTGGGCATGCTTTTGGTGGCCACTTAGAATTTACCGATATTTTTATTCTGAATACCAAAATAATATAAAAAATTCCAGCTAATTTAGCAGTCATCAACTGGAGTTTATTTGGTCCCTTTTGCTGGCTGTTGGCTTTGGCTTTATGCGTGTTATACAAATGAATTGGCTTTTCGTTAAAGCCTGGGCTTCCCATGTTCCCCTCTTTTAGGACTTTCTCTTATATAGGATGAGTGATTTTCACTTGACTAATACTCTATGGAAATAAGATTTTTTTTTTTTCCTTGTAGATACATTTTATAGTGATGCTGAAGCAGTTTTCAGCCTGGGCTGCCTCCTAGAGAGTTTGACTGATGGAATTTGGGGTTAGTCTGGGAACTGGGAGGTTTTTTTGTTTTTGTTTTGTTTTTTTGAGACAGAGCCTCAAGCTATCGCCCTGGGTAGAGTGCTATGGCATCACAGCTCACAGCAACCTCCAATTCCTAGGCTCAAGTGATTCTCCTGCCTCCGCCTCCCAAGTAGCTGGGACTACAGGTGCCTGCCACAACGCCCGACTATGTTTTGATTGCAGCCGTCATTGTTGTTTGGCGACCCCAGGCTGGATTCAAACCTACCAGCTCAGGTGTATATGGCTGGAGCCTTAGCGGCTTGAGCCCCAGGCACCGAGCCGGGAACTGGGATGTTTAACAGTTTCCCCTCCCCACAGGTGAGTCTGATGTACAGCTGCAGATGAGAATGACAGCTGTGAACTAGTGATGAACAGTGTGCTAGAACTTATGTGCTTTAATTCAGTGTTGGCTGCCTTTCTAGTTGTCACCGTGGGACAGCTGCACTTACTGTGCTGCCTTTGCTTAGGACTTTAGGGGACATTCTGCTTTCAGAATTGCTCCTTTTTTTTTTTTTTTTAAGAGAGTTTTGTTTTGTCACCCTCAGTAGAGTGCTATAGTGTCACAGCTCACAGCACAGTTCTTGGGCTTAAGCGATTCTCTTGCCTCAGCCTCCCAAGTAGCTGGGACTACAGGTGCCCACCACAATGCCTGACAATTTTTTTGTTGCAGTTGTCATTGTTGTTTAGCAGGCCCGGGCTGGGTTGGAACCCACCAGCATCAGTGTATGTGACCGTTGCCTTAACCATGAGCTATGGGTGCCAAGCCCAGAATTACTCTTAAGAACCAGTGTGAGGTCTCCTCCCAGGTTCAGTCTCTAGTGATTTTTATTAAGGAGTCCATCCAGGTTGTAAAGGGTTTCAGGCACTTGTTGTTTGACAAACATGGCTTCCTTTTAGAAAACTTTCTATTTTATTACTTATTTGCCAGACTTGGCTTTGAGTGATTTTTGGCTTTTTTGGATTTTGGGGGGATTTCTGATTCCTTCAGCTGATCTTTCCTGAGTATAAAGTGTGTGATGAGGTGCTTGGCATGCCAGTACAAGTATGTGGTTTGTTTCCAATGGGAAGACAGGAAGCAAGCACACAGATTTACCACTCTCTGGTGGCAGTTAATACCCCAACAGAAATGGGTGCTGTCACAGAGAGTAACTGCTGGTTTAGGAGGGACTGTCAGGGAGGCCTCCGTGGGGACAAGCCTGAGGGCTGTGTTCTCAGAACTGACCAGGAAGGCTGAGGGAGACCAGGTCACTTCAGTTCTATTTATGCCGACTCTTGAGAGGATGCATGCCCGTTCCTCAGAATCCTCTGTGCCTGACTTAGGGCCTCGCATATAGTTGCTCAGTAAATGTTTATTGAACAAAAAATTGATTGAGGTTAGAGTGACAGGCACACAGTGCTGGATCTGGGAGAAGGAGCCTGATCCTGATCATGGCCTTGAACATGCCCAATATCCATCAGATGAGACTAGCAGGGAAAAAAGATCTCAGCAGCAGTTGGTTTATTTATTTATGATTAAACTTTACTCTTAGATAATTGTAGATCCAGTGCAATTGTAAGAAATAATAGCCAGACATGGTGGTTTGTGCCTGTAGCTCTAGCACTCAGGAGGCTGAGGTGTGAGAATTGCTTGAGGCCAGGAGTTCAAGACCAGTCTGGGAAAACTAGGGAGACCTTGGCTATAAAAAGCAACAAAGACAACAACAAAAAAACAAAAACAGAAAGAAAAAATACAGAAAGATCCATTGTCACTTTCATCCAGTTCCCCGCAGTGGTGACCTTTGGTGAGATTGTAATACCCACTCACTCCCAGGATGTTGGCAGAGACTGTCAGGACACAGAACTTTGGGACATTTCCTTCACCATTGGGATCCCTCACACTGTTCTTTTATAGTTACAACCCCTGCAGCCACATCTGATCTGTTCTCTATTTTTGTGATTGTGTTAGTTCAGGAATGTATATATAGAATCATGAAGTTTTTGGCCCCTTAGAATTGGCTTTTTTCACTTAGTGTCATTCCCTGGAACTTTATCCAACTTCCTGTGCCCATCAATAGTTTGTTCCTTTTTTATTATTGAGCAGTATT
Source organism: Loris lydekkerianus (assembly GCA_963574355.1). NCBI lineage: Eukaryota > Metazoa > Chordata > Mammalia > Primates > Lorisidae > Loris > Loris lydekkerianus. The sequence continues at coordinate 48,149 of CAUYPK010107375.1, read as the reverse complement.
CCATGGTGCAGATATATCATGGCATGTTGACCACTCACTCACTGGAAGACTTTGCTTCAAGATTTTGATTGTCAACTCGGCGTCCATAGCACAGTGGTTATGGTGCTAGCCACATGCACCGAGGCTGGCGGGCTCGAAACTGGCCCCAGTCAGCTAAACAACAATGACAACTGCAACAAAAAAATAGCCAGGCATTGTGGTGGGCACCTGTATTCCCAGCTACCTGGGAGGCTTGCTTAAGTTCAAGAGTTGGAGGTTGCTATGAGCTGTGATACCATGGCATTCTATCCAGGGCGACAGAGTGAGACTCTGTCTAGAAAAAAAAAAAAAAAATTTTTTTATTATCATAAACAAATGTTGCTCTGAACATTTACCTGCAGGTTTTTGTGTGAATCTAATTTGAATTTCTCTGGCATAAGTGTCCAGGAGCACAATGTATGGGTCATACGGTAGTTACAAGTTAGTTTCCGAAGAATGGGCTGAACTGTTTCCAGAGTGGCTGTATGATGCTTTTTTTGTTTGTTCTTTTGAGTAACTTAAACAATGGAAGGAAAGACTCTTGGGGGAGGGGCATGCGGATCATGCTGTGGCTGGGTACCCCACGTGCTTACCAGGGACCCAGGTGAGACTTGGTCTTTCCAGCCCCAGAATTGTCTTTGCTTGCTAAAGGAAGCTGGGAGATGAGAGCATTTGTATTGCCCTAATTTGGGGGACATTCCTAGCTTTTATTTTATAGCGTTGAGCTAGAGGTTTAATTTTCCTTTGTAATTTAAATCCTTTCCGTTTTAAACCAAACCTAATCTTGATGGCCCTTGGGCCCAGCTGTCACTGCCTGGGGTGTACAGATTATGTGTCTGCTGAATAGTGCCTGCTAGTGAGGAGGCTCCTGAGTGAGGCATTGATCCAAGAGCTTTTGTCTTTGTTCTCTGGCTTTGGTCTCTTCATGGTATTTGTGTGGTGTGTGCACAAGTGTACTGGGAACTGTGCAAGAGCAATAAATGGGCATGACGGATGGGGGGCAGCCGCCGGGAATCTATACCGAACCACAAGGAAGGAAGTGACAGCAAAAATAGACTGGGTGGGGCAGTAAAACATACAAGGGGAAAATGAGATGACTGGGGTGGGGCTGAAGTAGAGCCACTTACTGAGAAACATGGTCACCCTGGGTGAGGAATCACGTGCGGAGAGTGAGGTGGCAGCTGTGGTGGAGGAAGCCGGTCACGAGGAAGGGAGAGGAGAACTGGAATATGGATGTGTGTTTGCTTTTTTCTTTAAACATACTTTAGCTGAGTTTTGTTAGGAGTGGCAGCGACATTACCTCTTACTCGTAGACCACCTATTTCCCCTTTTCACTCCTAAGGTCTAGGCAGGTGGCTTCTCTGCCTGCCAGGTAGCCTGTCATTGCTTGAAAGGTCAGAGTGAAACCCCTTTGGGCAAAATAAGAGCCCCCTTCTTACCCAGCTCTGGTTTGGCTCTGCTAATGGGCTAACAGCCAAGAATTGGGAAGCCTGGGAGCTGGCGGTAGGCGCTGGAGGGACACAGGAGGAACGGAAGGACCAGGGTGACTATAAACGTAATTTATTCTCACAGTCTTTCAGGTTGGATCTCTTAAGCCTGATTATGAAACCTGAATTGACATCATGCTAACTGACTCCCTTCTGATAAAAGTGGTTCTTTAATTTCCTCTGGACCACCAGAAACTGTTTTGGAAAAGTCTAGCTGTAAATCTTTGCGGCTTACTTCTATAGGCACAATGGCAGCAGCAGGAAGGAATTCAAGTCACAGCATCACCACTGAAGTGCAATCTTAACACGGAGTCACAGGGCAAAGCCCATCCTGGAGACACGTATGAAAGGAAATCAGCCTTGCTCTTTATGAGTAGAGAACACTGTCCAAAGGAGAAATGAGGGGGCCTGAATCTAGGCTGGTGGCATCTGCCTGGCATGTGGTACCAGCCTAGAGACCAGTGAGATGGCAGCAGCTGTGACAGGCTCCTCAGTAGGCATGGGGATCTCCAGGAACCTGTCTGTAAATTAATATACTTTGGTTTCTCGTTATCCTGTGTGCTCCTTTCTTGCAGACGCAGAATATTCAGCTTAACAAAGAAATGACGCTTGCCAGCAACCGTAGCCTGGCAGAAGGAAACCTTTTGTACCAGCCCCGGCTGGACACTCTGAAAGCACACTTGACCCAGAAGTACCAGGAGCTCCAGGTTCTCTTTGAAGCCTATCAGATAAAGAAGACCAAATTAGGTAACTTTTTTTTCTTTCTTTCTTTCTTTTCTTTTTTTTTTTTTTTTTTAAGAGACAGAGTCTCACTTTGTCACCCTGGCTAGAGTGCTGTGGCGTCACAGCTCACAGCAGCCTCCAGTTCTTGGGCTTAGGCGATTCTCTTGCCTCAGCCTCCTGAGTAGCTGGGACTACAGGCGCCCGCCACAATGCCCGGCTATTTTTTTGTTGTAGTTTGGCTGGGGCGGGGCTTGAACCCACCACCCTTAGTATATGGGGCCGGTGCCCTACTTACTGAGCCACAGGCGCCACCCAAGGTAACTTTTAAAAAGTGGTCTTTCGAGACAGAGTTGAGGGAGTGTTATATTTTCAAGCTGTTGCCCTACCAAGAGAGAAACGTTAGAATATTATGGAAAAGGTACTGGGACTACAGGTGCCTTGAGGCCTTTACTTTCAGCTTTCGGTAGGTATGACTGTCCTGTTGCCATTCTAGTGAAAAGACTCTTTCTCTGATAGAAACAAGAAAGTATCCAGGTGGGTGTCATCAGCAGGGGTTTTCTCTGGATGCCGCTCACAGCATCATGTCTCTTGGTTCTTCCAGATAAACAGTCTAGCAGCGCTTCCTTGGAGACCCTGTTAGCACTTCTTCAAGCAGAAGGGGCCAAGATTGAGGAAGACACCGAGGTAAATCCAGTTAACCTCTGCCCCAGGGCATGGCTTCCTGGGTCTTGAGTGACTTTGGGCAGTCAGTACACCTACTTCCTCTAGGGCCAATGAGCACCACACCTCCATGGCTAGGTGGTGGCATCCCCCCAGGTGTGCATGTGAGCGGGCAGCCTGGCCTGTGGACTGGGAAAAGTGCCAGGCTGGGATCCAGGGAGTAGCAGGGCATGTGTAGATGGCACTGATTCAGCACCAGCTCCATGAGTGCCAGTGGCAGAGTTACTTTCTATCTGCTGTGCTGAGTCATCTGTAGGGCCAGCTGAGTACCTGAGTCTCCTCAAACCTCATAGGTGATAAGGAAATGAGTCAAGGTCAAATGCTGCCCAATTATAGCAAGTCGGGGCTGGCAGGGTGTTGCCAATATCAGACTGTATTGATCTGATTAACCGTTAGGCCTTGGGGGGCCCTGAGGTACACAGGCAAGGTTCTGTTCTACTGACCCATGGGAGCAAGTCTGCCAGGTGGAAGCAAGGAGGGGTTGGCCTGTAGCTGGCTTAATGAGAAAGGACCAGGGGGCCCAGAGGTCACGGCTGCTAAGGGAGCCTACGTTGAAGGTTGCTCCCCCAGGCCTGCTGCTTGTCCATGCTGGCGGTCAGAAGGGTGGGCTGTCTAGCAGGATTGCCTCCCTCTCTTCCCAGTGGGTCCTGCTATCATCCTGAACCCATGATCTCCAGAATCTGGAATGAGTGGCAGAAGTGTGGGCCCTTGGGGTAGTTATCAGGAAAGGGGGTGTTGGGAGGAAGCTAAGAGTGTTGCCTCCCTCTGTGCCCTGGACTGTGAAGGGAGCTAGACTGCTCTTACAACCAGGCTTTTCCTGCCTCTTTCAGAACATGGCCGAGAAGTTTCTGGATGGAGAGCTCCCTCTAGACTCCTTCATTGATGTCTATCAGAGCAAACGGAAACTGGCCCACATGCGAAGAGTGAAAATTGAGAAGCTCCAGGAGATGGTGCTGAAGGGGCAGAGACTCCCACAAGTCCCAGCCCTGTTGCCACCCAGGGTGCCCGAGCCAGTGTCTGCTGCTGCCGCACTGCCCTACCCTGTCCCAGAAGCCAGTGGGCCTCCCTCAGTTGTGCCTCGGCGCATTCCTCCGCCACCGCCCCCGGTGCTTGCAGGACGCTTAGCTACCCCGTTTACCACTGCCATGGGCTCAGGACAGGCCATGCCCTACCCAGGATTACAGTGCCCACCCCTGCCTCCCCGAGTGGGTCTCCCACCCCAGCAAGGATTCTCTGCACAGTTTGTGTCACCGTTCCCGCCAGCTTTGCCCCAGAGACCCCCACCCCGGCTGCCTCCGCACCAGCCAGGCTTCATCCTTCAGTGAGTGCTGACACCCCAGGCTTCCTGGGATACGTCCTCCGCCTGCCATGCCATGTTCTGCACACGGGGTTGTGAGGTCTGGCTGCTGTGCCGAGGGCTCTGTGCCCTGGGCCAGCTTGTCTGTCTGATTTTTAGAACTGTAGGTCCATGAGTAAGTAGAGGTAGAAGCCCAGGTTTTATACACTGAGGCAGTTGTGTGTGCCAGGTCACAGCCCGGCACTCCTATGTCGTGTTGGTTTGTGTTCTCAGTATGATTTCTGAGCGTTGGGTTGTTGACGGACTTATGCACCTGGGAAGAAGCAAAGCCTCTCTTATTCCCATTTAGAATTATGGTCCTCCCATTGCAGCTTTATTTAAAAAGTATGGTTAGTGATCTCTGTTTTATTTCCAAAGGACAGTTCTGTGTGTCTTGCCCGTCACTGGCTGCTGCATCTCTGGTAAGGGGTGGTCAGCATTGGCCTGTGGCTGGGCCACGATGTGCAGCTACATTGTGTTCTGGGATCTGTTTGGGGTGGGTCATCACATTCACTTTCCTTCCCTACCTGGCTGCTGCCTTTCATGCCTCAAAGCCACAAGTAAAGTTTGCACTTGGCCCGTTGCCATGTTCAGAGGCTGGGAGAGCTGCAGCCCAGGCTTGAGGAAACCTTGGGGCCTGGACTTTGCACAGCAAACTATCGTCAGCCCCCTCCTTCTCCTCCTGCCTAGAGCCAATCCCCAAGGGTTTCTATGAAGAAAAACTCCCCCAATATTTTTACTACCTGTGTAATTTTGTTATATATTGGGAAAGAAAACTTTTGACACTCCGACCATTCAGGGAAATTTTATAAAAAACAAATATTGTTTTGAGCAAATAGAAATGCAGATGAAGTGAATGCAAATTCCTTTCATGCAGGCAGTACATGGTCACACCTGCGGGTGCCCTGCTGTGCCTTAGTTTCACTAGGTGCCAGGACTTAGAAGCCTGCAAGGGGCTGGGCAGAGCCCTTGGCGCTCAGCATTCTCAGAAGGGCTTGTTCAAGTTCATTGTTTCACTACAGGTGAAAGAAAAGTCTGGCCACCTTGAACCAGGATTCTCTTAGCCAATATTTCCTGCCTCTGGTTAGCCTGTGGCTGGGCCAGGGCCAAGTGGTGCTGTAGGTGTCAGGGCAGCAGAAGGGTTGGAGAAAGCTCACCTGCAGGATCAAGGTGGAGGGTATGTTCTGGCCACCTGCATTGCCCCTTCTATTCCCTTTGGGATCTCATCTCTGTGCCACACGTACTGACTCCCAGGTCTCCAGATGGGGGAAGCAACACCACGCACCTATTGACAAGGCCTGTGTGCTCATTGGTGGAACTTCTGGCCTAGTCCTTGTCTGTCACCTCTCTGGCAGGCAGGGCCTGACCTCTGACCAACTGTCAGCTGGCTGCCATCACAGTGGCAGAATCAAGGCAGAACTGAAACAGGGTTTGTTCCAGTGGCCCACAGACTAGGCCACTAACTTTTGTCCTCAGTTACCATATACTCCTGCTTCTGGACTTGAACTCTATTGTATTGTAACTGTTCTTAAAAGAAAATGGAGCTGTAAAGGATGATTCACTGCCACGCCAATCAGGTGGGGTTTCCATGTTCTGTGAATCTCAAGCAAGTGGTGCCACCCACCTCCAATACCTCTGCTGCCAGCCTGCCGTTGGGGACATTTGCAGCCCAGCAGGGGCCTCGGTGAGACACAAGCTTGGTTGATATCGTGAGGTCTGCCAGGCTGGGCCCACTGTTGCTGTCCAGGGCCATATCTGGCAATGTGGTTGTAAAGCTGTAGGACCCTTTTTAATAAATAAGAGACTTGTTAATAACAGTCCTGTCACTTATTTACCTGGGGTTGTGGATGTTCATGATGTGTTTGGTTCTAACAGTGATCAAAGTTCCAGCAGGGAAGGTGATGAGGGCAGGGGGTAGAGTGGTGGGCTCTGTTCTTGAAGTGAAAAGCCTTCCAAGGTTCTGCACCAGTTATGGGCAGAAAGAAGCAAATCCTCCTGTGCATAAAGAAAATGTGTCTTCAGGATGGAAACTGCAATGCCAGAGCAAGGGACTGAGGATGACCTCAGGGCTCAGGCTGTCCCCGGCCTCCGTACATGGGTCACCACTGTATGTAACACAACTGAAGGAAATCTAGTTAGGACATTCTGTGCGTGTTTCAAATGGGAAAATTTCTGCGATCTTGACTTCTTTGGGTACTTCCTGGCAGGTATTTCAAGGGGACAACAGTGGCCCCTGCCCACATGAAGGTCCAGTGGGGTGCTGCTTCCCTGTCAAGGCTAGGAGAAGGGCCTTGGCCAGCTCTGCCTTCTGTGCAGAGTACCATGCCTATATTATTGTGTCTGCCCCTCTGGTGGAGCTATTTTTCTGGGCCAGGATACCCTTGCAAGGGACTCAGAACACTGAGCTAGGTGCAAACCCACCCAGTGCTATCTCCTGTAAATAGGCTGCCATTCCTGGTACATTGTCTTATGAGGATGTGCAGCAAAAAGTGCTTTTGTGAGGAAGAGTTTTCTTTTTGCAGTTTTTGGCCGGGGCTGAGTTTGAACTCACCACCTCCAGCATATGGGGCTGGCGTCCTACTTTGTTGAGCCACAGGTGCTGCCCGAAGAGAAATGCTTTTTTATAAAAGTTCATTTCCTATTATTTCCTAGTGGCTGCTAGGAAGCTTAAAGCTAAATTTGGCATCCACTTCCAATGAGGGTGCTGGACTGCACAGTTGAGTCTTATGGTGCCTCAACTCCGTGTTAGATCCTGCCATACCTGGGTGTGCAGGTGGAAAACTTGGGCATTGGGCAGGCTATGAAGTAAGCCTTACTACCTGAAGCCAAACAGCAGGATCATGCCTGTAATCCTAGCACTCTGGGTCAAGGCTGGTGGATTGCTTGAGCTCAGGAGTTCAAGACCAGCCTGAGCAAGAACAAGACCCAGTTTCTAAAAGCCGGGTGGCAGCTACTCAGGAGGCTGAGGCCAGAGGCTCACTTGAGCCCAATAATTTTTTTCTTTTTTGAGACAGTCACTTTGTCACCCTCACTAGAGTGCTGTTACATCACAGCTCACAGCAACCTCCAACTCTTGGGTTTAAGCGATTCTCTTGCCTCAGCCTCCCAAGTAGCTGGGACTACAGGCGCCCGCCACAACACCTATTTTTTTGTTGCAGTTGTCATCGTCATTGCCCGGGTTGGGTTTGAACCCGCCAGCCTCAGTGCGTGTGGCCAGCGCTGTCACCACTGTGCGATGGGTGCCAAGCCTGAGCCCAAGAATTTGAGGTTACCATGAGCTATGATGCAATGGCACTGCTAACCCAGGCAACAAAGACTGTCTCAAATAAATAAAATAGATCCTGTCTTCTATGAGCCCTCTGCTCACTAAAAGGACCTGGAAGAGGCAGAGACTGATCCAAGAGCGAGGAGTAGGCAGGCTGCCAAGATCACATGAGACTTTCTAACCCACAGCATCTGAGGTTGAGCCGCCACTGAAGACTTAACTACCAATTCAGGTTCTTGCCAATTTTTGCTGGTTTAGATTTAGTAGAGAATTATTTGCTATAATGTTCTCTGAGGCTGTTTTGCCTTATGAACAGGAACCAGACATGGGTTCCATTTTGGCAGGCCTGCCTTAGGCGCCAGTTTGTGAAGCACTTTCACACATAGGATCTCATGTACACAAGCACCCGGGTGTGCAGGCAGAAACTCAGGCAGGGGCAGGCTAGCCTGAAGCCACACAGCAGGAGCTGGCTGCTCTGGAGCCATCCAAGGTGACCTTTCTCCCCTGACCTGCACTGTCAATGCTGGTGACCTGGGGACTAGACAACAGTGCCTGAGCCTTTCCTCTGCCATGTGTCCTGGGTGAATGGGTGCTTGCTTGGCTAGTACCATTCAGGGACCTGTATGCTGTGTGTGGCCACAGTGGTTAAGTCCAGACAGGCTGGAGTCAGGTTCCCTAGGAAGCTGAGGGGGACCCAGGGAGGCCATGGGGTCTAGTCTTGGAGAATAGAGATGGCCTGGGGGTAGTGGCTGACTTTCAGCTGCCTGCATAAAGAGGGCCCCATGGCCTATAAATTGCCCAGAGACAGAGGTGGGCACTTGGCAGAAACAGCAGCATCTCAGTGAGGTTCTCCGTGGTCCCAAATGCTCTTGCGTTACCTACAGAGACTGCAGGGTCCCCTACCCAGTACCTGATCAGGGCCTGATGAAGGAAGCAACACGTACCCCTGGAGAAGTGAAGAGCCAGGCACAGCCCCTCATTCTGAAGCACTGGTGACAACAGTCAAAGTGCATTTTATTGCCAACGGAATACTCAACACAAGGGCACAGGGCAGACGGTGAGAAGGGCTGCAGGGGGAGGGTACTTGTCTAGCCTAGTCCTGGCTCTGTCCTCTCAGCCCAGTCCCCACCCCTGCAGCCACTCTCCTTGGGCTCGGGACACATTTCTTCAAATCTGTCTGTGGCAGACAAAGCTGGGCTAATCCTCCCCAGCCACAGACCACCCTGATTTCTGGGCTGCTCTGGCTGAGCTAGAGGACCCAGGGGTGGAAATAGCCCCTCAAGATGGGCGATGGGGTGGGTCAGGGCAGAGCCAGCCAGATCAGGGGAATGGAAAATAGGAAATGGGAGGGTGGCTGCAGATTCAAGAAAGCACCTGGGCCAGCTGCCTGCAGGGGACATCCATCCGCCTGCCTCCCTGCCTTGCTCCCCAGATAGCAGCCGCTTCTAGCCTCCAATCTGGTCCTAGGGACTTGCATCAGGGATGCCCTACGGTGGCCCAGGGAGAAGCACCCTACAGACCACTCCAGAGACTCATCTAAGGCCTGAGGGCCTCATGGAATCAGTGCACTAAGCAGGCCACAGACAGTGTGTCCAGAAGGCAGGGACCACTCAAGTAGCCCTGTTTCCCAGTGGGCTGACTACAAACTTAGAAGAAAAGCTCTAATGCGGAATATTAAAAATGTTCCATGTATTTCCTGAAGAGTTGTGGCTCAGGCCTCCTGGGTCCTGGCTGCTCTCCCAAGCTCCTTCTGTAGGTCAATAGACTCACATCCTGAAGAACCATCCATACAGCCCAGGCCCAGACAAGGGCATTGAGGACACTGACTTGGGCTGGGGGCTCAGGCACCAGGTGCAGGGGCAAGGCCCCTCGGCCACAGGAGCCCCAGACGTGCCCACCAGCTGCCCCGCCGGACCCCTAAGGGACCTAGTAGTTCACGAGTTGAGCTGGGTAGATGCCATCCTTTGTGTTGAGCTGCTGGGATCAAAGGTGGAAGTTCAGTAAACATGGCCAAGGGAATGAGACAGCCCAAGCTCACCTACCACTCGAGCATTGCTTTCCTGCTCACCACGCTGCCCATGGTGGGGGCATCACCACCACCACCCCGCCCAGCACTGACACCCGGCACCTGGTGTTCCTGTCTGGGGACCACGCTGGGCTTCTGGGCCAGGGGCGGCTTCTTGGTGGTAGCATTTCGAGGGGCAGCACTGGGCTTGCCAGGCTCCTCCTCACTGGGCGTCGCCCCCACTCCTGCCAGCGCATAATGCCGCTTTCGCAGCTCCCCGAGCCGCTTGCGCTCAGCCTCCAGTGTTGTCTCCAGCTCTAGGACACGCACCTGCAGCCCAAATGGCTCCATTAGCAAGGCCTGGCCTCCCCAGGGAGGATCCTCCACTGACTGGGGCTCAGTGATCGGCTACCTACCTGAGTCTCCATCTCCTGCTTCTTCAGCTTGATGAGGGACAGGCCAGAGAAGTCCATAGTGTCTGTGGCCAGAGGACAAGGTAAGTGGGCACCCCTCCTGCCAGCCTGGGAGCTGGCTGCTGTCCTCAGACACCCAGGTACTCGCCTCTGTCCTCAATCTGCTCCTGGCCTGACTTGGTAGAGGCCACCACACTGGCAGCCCTCTCATTGACAGTGCGGGAACACTCCTGCAGGCGGCTCAGGTGGGTGCTGCGCTTGTCGGCCTTCACCTGGGGGAGACTGTCAGGGTGGGCCCAGGGTGGCAGCAGCAGCAGCCAGCAGTTAGGGACCCTGGGCCAAGTATGGACCAGGTCTACAGATGCTGGCACACAGCCTTACTTACCTTGGAGGCTGCCACCAACTGGGCAGTACTGGCTGCAATCTCATGGGAACAGACAATGAGCTCTTCATACTTGCCCATGTGCAGCACCACCCTGTCAGCCGACTCTCTGGGAGACAAGGTGGGTTGGGGCAGGGTCTCTGAGCCCATGGATGGTGGGGCTGCCCCCATGCTCCCCACTCCCACTCCCAACTGCACAGGAAGCAGACCCCTGCCCATCCCCACCCGGTGTGACATACACCAGCTGCGTGGCTCCCCAGCCCACAGCCTTGGAGGCAGATATGAGGCCTTCGGTCCAGCGCGAGTTCTTGGCATAAAATTCCTGCTGTGTGGCCGCCCCCTAGTGGTAACAAAAGACAGGGCCGGATGGGCCAGTCAAGGACTTCACAGGTGGAAAAGAATCCCTGTGGGCCCTTCTCCCCTCACCAGGGCCTTGGTGCACATCCTTGGGACAGGGGTATCTGATCACTACACATAAGACCTCGCAGACTCTGCTATGTAGTCTGCCAGGGGAGTCGCTGTCAGACCGTGGCCTGCACAGCTCACCCTGCCGCTCTCCACGATCTCCTTCTGCAGGCTGGTAGACGTCATCACGAGCAGCCGGATCGCCTGCCAAGACCAAGACATATGTGACTCTTGAGAGCACCCCCAGGCAAAGCCGCCCTGGGGCCACAGTCACCCTCTTACCTTCATCAGGTCAGTGCAGGAGTTGAGGATCCTGTGGAATGGAACGGGAAAGCGCAGCTGGTCCTCTGTGGCTCGGCCCACTTAACATCACACTAGGGCCTGGCCACAGTAGCGCCCCCGCAGGTGAGGGTGGCATGTCCGCTAGCTCCTGGGCCTTCCTCTCTGGCATGCTATGCAGTCAGGGGACAGAACCCCTGGACATGGTAAGGCTGTGGGGAACCCTACTCATTCCGGGCCTGGGAAACAGAAGGGGGCTCACCTCTCATTCACCTCCAGCTTCACCCCGGAGCTGGCGTGGCGGGCCTGGTTCATCATGTCCTACAAACAATGACAGCTGTGAGTGGGGAATAGCAATGTGGGAAGGATCCTCACCCTCTGACCCCATAGTCCTGGGGATCAGAGCAGAAAAGCTAGGGCCACCTCCTACCCTCCCAGTTCTGACCTGGAAAATGCCACCTGTCCCCTGCCTCCAGCCCCTAAGGCTCTGTAGGGCTGAGGAGTCCCCAAACTCTATCCTCACCTCGATTCTACACACGGCGTCTTCAATAGCTGCAGATGTGGCTGCCATCTCCTTGTCAACCATGGCCCCCAGTTCCTCCTGCCTCACATCTAGGCTCTTAGGTTTCAGCTCCTAGGGAAGGCAGGAGTCAGGAGTCAGACTTGGGTGGGCTGAATCCCACCAAGCCCACAGGGCACAGTTGCAGATTCCGCACACCAGCACCTGTCAGGCCAGACCCCATCTATCCTGTGCCTCACCTGGCCCAGCTGGAAGATGCCCTGCAGCGGGCTCCGCACCAGGCCGGGCTGTGCCCGCTGCACAGCCTGCTGGTCCTGCAGCTGCCTCATGAGCTCCAGTGCCCGGGCCCCACATTCCCTGCAGGTATCCATCAGGCCTATGCAGGGAGAGAGCCCCATGTGATGTCAGGGGACAGGTCTGCAGGTCCTCCTTTCCCAGGCTGCTATGAAGATTTCCATGGGAGGCAAGCCAGGGAGGTAACTGACCCTGCTGCCCCAGGACCCACTTACGATCAGCAGGGTCAGTGGGTGCCAGGTGGGAGGTGGCACTGCCATTGATGATGGTATCCGCAGCCAGGTGGGAAAAGCGGGTCAGGGCTGCCACCAGGGCGGAGGCATCTGTGCAGGTGTAGGTGGGAGAGCAACAGTGAAATGCTAACATAGAGCCATCATTACCAGCAGGCTGCCCTCTCTCTCTGTCTCATCCTCCCAGCAAGCCCAAGACCAGGATGGGGAAAAGATGGCTTGGTGGGAAGTTGCTGTCCAAGGTCATGCTGCCCCAAGGAACAGGAACCAAGTGGAGAACCAAATTAGGTCTGTGTGGCCCCAGGCCTCTTGGTGCCCCAATCCCTGCAGAGAAGGGCAGGGCTGGGTTCCTGGGTGGGGCCTCTGCTTAGTTTTTTGAAGAGAAACCTCAAAAGGCAGAAGGCAGCCACGACTGCTAGATGTAGGACCCTGGACTCGGGATCCAGCCAGTTGGCCCTTGCCCTGCCCCTGCACTCACCTGCCAAACAGGTGAGGTACTGGGTATGGCCCTCTTCCAGGGCACTCACAGAGTCCAAGGCTGCCTGGGCTCTGCTCACCAGGTAGTCTGTAAGCACAAGAGGACCTGATGACCCTGTTGCCCGCTTCTCAGTGTTGGGATGGAAGAAGGGGTACATGGGTGTGGACAAGTAACCTTTGAGGGTAGGGCCGGAAGGGCAGTGGCCCTGAGCATACCTGGAGAGCTGGTGCAGCGCAGGTGCAAGGGGTCATCCAGCTTGCTCACAGCATCCTGCAGGATGGCCTCGGCCTCAGCAGCAGCACCCCTGAGCACTGCAAACTGCTCGTCCAACAGCTTCTGTCGCAGCCCCTGCTCCTGTGATTCCTGGTGGGAGGGAGAGAGGCAGCTCAGAGGGTGAGGCCACTGGGCCCAGCTGAGACCCTGACTGTGGAGCGGCTACCCTCAACTGAAAGGGGCACAGATTTCCAAAGAGAGGCCTCACTCTATCTCCCCAAAGCTTGAGCTGTTCCCTTTCAAGAGGGGGATGAATAGCTCAGCAATAAAAAATAGATAAAATAAAAACCATAACCTGAATAGACATCTCTCTAAAGATACACATGGATGGCTTGGCGAGTGTAGCACAGTGGTTATGGTGCCGGCCATATACACCAAGACTTGTGGGTTCAAAACGCACCTGGGCCAGCTAAACAACAATGACAACTGCAACAAAAAATAGCTGGGCCCTGTGGCAGGCGCCTGTAGTCCCAGCTACCTGGGAGGCTGAGGCAAGAGAATCGCTTAAGCCCAGAAGTTTGAGGTTGTTGTGAGCTGTGACACCACAGCACTCTACTGAGGGCGACATAATGAGACTGTCTCAAAAAAAAAAAAAGATACATATGGCCAGTGAGAATGTAATGTACAAGGATGCACATCATTAGCCAATTAGCCATCAGGGAAATGCAAATCAGATCCATAAGAGAAACCTCTTCATACTCACTAGGATGGCTAAAATAAGGGCAGACAATAATAAATGTTAACAAGGATGTAGAGAAATTGGAAATCTTATGCATTGTTGGCAGAACATAAAATGGTGTAGCTACTTCAGCAAAGATTCTGATAGTTCCTCAAAATATTTGTTTGTATTGAGATGGAGTCTCACTCTGTCCCCTGGGTCATGGCATCATCATAGCTCACAGCAACCTAAAACTCTAGGGCTCAAGCAATCCTCCTGCCAAAGTGTCCCTGTTAGCTGAGACCACAGGCTATCATGCCTGGCTAGTTTTTCTATTTTTAGTAGAGACAGGGTCTCACTCTTGATCAGGCTGGTCTTGAACTCCTGAGCTCAGGGAATCCACTCAGGGAATCCTAGAGTGCTGGGATTATAGGCGTGAACTACTGTGCCCAGCTAGTTCCTCAGAACGCTAAACCTAAAGCTACATGACCCCATAGTTCTACTGGGATTCACACGTTAGGTGTATACTCAAAGAGAAATGAAAGCCTTTGTCCACACAGAAACTTGCACACAAACGTTCACAGAAGCATTCTTCATAATAGCTGAAAAGTGGAAACCCCAATGTCCATCAACTGATGAGCAGATAAACAAAATGTAATCTACTCACAGAACGAAACATTATTTGGTCAGAAACAAGAAGGAATGACATATGCTACACAATGGATGAACCTTGAGAACACGATGCTAAGTGGAAGAAGTCACAAAAGGCCATATGCTGTGTGATTCCATTTACATGAAATTTCTATAACAGGCAAATTCAAAGAGATACAAAGACTGGTGGCTGCCAGGGGCCAGGAAGGTGGGAGCATGGGATTAACAGGTTCCTGGGTCAGGAGTTTCTTTTCTGAATGCTGAGAACATTCTGGTAGTATGAGAAGAGATGCTGGATTCTGAACACACTGAGAACACTGGCACAGGCCTATGAACGGTGGTGGCGCTGCTGTAAGCTGGGAGCCGTACCTTCTCTGCCAGCCGCCCTTGTAACTCGCTCCTCTCCCGGGAGCTGTGCTGCTGCTCCTGGCTCAGTGCTGCCTCTTTCTCTTGCACCAGGCTCTGGGCCGCCAGCAGGTCGGCTTCCCGCTGCCGCACTGCCCCACTCAGCGTGTCCTTCTCTGCACTCAGCACCTCTAGCTGTGAGCTCAGCTCCGACCCACTCTGTGGACAGGTGTTGGGTAAGCAGGGGTCCCCAGGTCTGCCAGCCCCCTTATTTCCAAACCATTCTTTATAGAGGTTAATGATTACGCCTCATTAGAAATGGAACTTCCAGAGGGTTAGGGCTAGGTCCTATCTCCTGTGGAGCCTGCCTGTGGGTCTGGGTCAGGGCTGCACCTTGGCACCACAAGGGCCCCGTGACCTTAGTGGCAGGTAGGTGTGGCCCATTCACAGGGAAAAGGACCTGACTGTCCCAGCCTGCTTCCAGGATACTACCCTGCCCCTTGCAGCACCTGCTCCATGCGTCTCAGGGACTCCTGCACGCGGGCCAGCTCCCTAGCCTTGGCCTCCAGCTCCCTCTTGACCTTCTCCAGCTGGTCACTCTGCTCCTCCACCTAGGATAGGACAGTGTGTCACTGGGGCAGGGGGCTGGGGTCCATGTGCAAAGACGCACGCATGCACACACACAACATACCTTCAGCTCGGACTCCCGCTTCACCTGCTCCATCTGGAAGGCCAGCTGCTCCTTCACCCGTGCCACCTCCTCCTGGCTCTGCTGTGTCACTGTCAGCTGCTTGGCTGTGTCTGCATTCTGCAAGGGCAGGCGACAGGCTCCTATTGTGTTGTCTGAGGGCTCAGTGGGCTCTACGGGATCCACCACCCTGCCCCTGGTGGGCTACCTTCCGCAGCAGCTCCGCGTGTGCGCTGACCAACTCGCCGTGCTTCTCTTTCAGCTTGCTGTAGCGCGCTTCCGTGGCACTGGCCCTCCCTGAGGGTGAGAAGAGGAGCTGTGACGCCCAGGGTGGGCAGGGGCCATGGTCAACCCCACACTCGCTCACTGGAACACGCACTCTCGGCCTCCTCTCGCAGGCTGTGGCTCCGCTCGCCTTCCTGCTGAACGGTCCGCAGCTGGGCCAGCTCGTGGCGGAGCTGCTCATTGTCTACCAGGGCCTTCTGCTTCTGCTTCCGCTGCTCCTCCAGCTCAGCCTCCAGAGAGTTGACCTGCCCCTTCAGCTGCGAGATGTAGCGCTGGGCCTGGGGGTGGGAGGCAGGCGTGGGGCAGGTGGGAGGCAGGCATGGGGCAGGTGGGAGGCAGGCATGGGGCGGGTGGGGAACAACAGGGGGCAGGCAGGACCCTACAGTGATGCAGCCACCCCTCTGTCCCCCTCACCTCCAGCTTGATCTTTTCCAGCTCCCCACGAAGCATCTCCACCTCGCTCTTTAAGGCCTCGATCTGGAGGTCTCTAGCGACAGAGGTCTTGAGGTTCAAATTCATTCAACCAGAAAAATCAAACCTGCTTTCCCCTAGGTGGCCACCTGGGATGTGGGCACCTCAGGAGTTCACTCCTCACCCTGCCCTCCACCACCCTCAGGGCCTTTACAGACAGAAGCATCCTGAGCACAGCTCAGGGAAAGCTGTTCCCAGCCTCTACCTATGCAGCTCCCCAGGCCCTCACCTGTCGTCCTTCAAGGGCCCATTGGGGGGTCCAAACGTCTGGTCAAAGAGGTCAGCCACCACCTGCCACAGCAAAGCACAGTGAAGGTGGGAGGCAGAGGAAGGCTTAGTTACTGACACCCCCTTGGCCTCATGCTGCAGCTTGGGGGGCAAGTGGGGGAGCCAGACAGGGGCTCACCGCTGGCTCCCCGGCAGGGGGCCCAGTGCTGATCTCAATGAGATTCTCCGGCTCTTCATCTTCTGGGGTCTCCTCAGGAATCACTACCACGGGCTTGATGTGCTCGGCCAGGGCTGAGGCCCGTAGGAAGTTGGGGGGTCCCTACAGAGGCAGCAGATGAGAACAGCTCAACCTCCCCCAAGGAAGCCCATGCAGGGCCCAGCCAGGACCCGGAGACCAGGAGCAGCCCCGGGGAGGGGCGCAGGTACCTCGGGCAGCCGGGGGATCTGGATGAGGCGCTTGAAGTAGAGCATGTCAGAAGCTCTGCGGAAGAAGTTTCTGAGGCTGCGGACAGCACAGGAGGGATGTCAGAGACACAGAGCCTCTTCTCAGCTGTGCCTCCGCCCTGCCCTCCCTGGGGCTGGTACCTGTGAAACTGCTCATGGAACCGGTCCCTGTGGCCTTGCAGGGTGTCCGCTGGGAGACCTGGGGTGTGGGGGTGGGGCAGCACGAGTTTAATGGGTCTCCTTTCTGCACTTGGATATGTGGCTCCCGTCCCCTGCCCTGTTCCTCCACATGCTGGAAACCATCAGATCAGAGATCCCTGCTGATCTGACAAGTCTTGCCACACTCCCAAAGTTGGGACAAGACCCCTTGGGAGGGTTCAGCTTTCAATTTTCTGAGTCAGAGAAAGAACAGTGAGTGGACAGAATGGTACTGCAGCCACGTTAGGCCTGACCTGCCCGCACACCAGCCCTCAGCTAACACAGCTCACATGTGGAGTACCCCATGAGAGCAGTCCTCAAAGGGCGGTTGAGGGGTGGGACCCTTTCAGAGGGTTTTTGCTCTTGCTGTCCCCCCAAGCAGCTGGTGGGAGACCCTCAGGAGCAGGGGGGACCACATTCTCCTAAAAAGGTAGGTGTTCCAGGGAGTCCACACCACTCTTCTCACTAAATCTCTTGTTTTGGAAAATAGTGATTGTTTTCATAAAATACAGGTTATGTTGCTGGCTAATGAGATTATTAAAATCAAAAAATATCTTCATGTCTCAATTTTCCTTTCTGAGGGCGAGCGTGGCCCAGAGACTCACAGGAGTGCAGCTTGAACAGCAGCTTCACCGTGTAGTGGTACAGGGGGCTGCAGTCTTGGATGACCTGGATGAGTGGGGCCAGGCGGCACTGGCCCGAGGACATCTGGGACACGGCGATGGCTGTGTTGAGCTGCCGGAACACTGAGCACAAAAGGGGTGGGAGGAAGAGACCACGAGCCCGTGGGAGCTGGAGACACAGGCCTGAGCGATCTCCCCAACACCAGGGGCTGGCGCCACGCACACAACCACCCTGCCAGGTCAATTTGTTGATGAGGTGATGGCTCAGGTACCCTGCTGGAAAGCAGATCTCTAAAGCAGTACTTGGACACCTGTGGGCTTCCACCCTCCAGGACAGAGGCCCCGTGAGCTTGTGGCTGCCCAGGCTATGACCCAGATGCCCCTATGAACCAGGTCAAGGGTGATGACAAGGTCAGAAAAAACGAGCTCCAGGCTGGGCGTGGTGGCTCACGCTGTAGTCCCAGCTCTGTGGGAGGCTGAGGTAGGTGGATTGCCTGAGCTCAGAGGTTTGAGACCAGTATGAACAGAAGTGAGCCAGAGTAAGACCCTGTCTCTACTAACATCAAAAACAGCAGGCATTGCCAGAGGAAGAAGAAAATGAACAACAAAAAAGAGACTTCAAACAAAGAAGAATGTACAAGCAAGTTGAAATTAAAAAAAAAAAAAAAGAAAGAAAAGAAAAACGAGCTCCAGCTCAGCTGGTGAAGTGTTTCCAGAGGCCTCTGCTGGGGTGGGCCGGGGCAAGGTGCCCGACTGCCAGGGCTGGTTGACAGCCCCTTGGAACTCAAACCTGCTCCGAATTTCAGAGAGGGAAGTGGACTGAAGACTGAGCAGCCCAAAGGTCCCATTTTATAGACACAGGACCAGGCTGGGTTTCTCCAAAGTCAACCGAGTGGGGTCAGGACTCCGCTCAGCAGACCCCAAGTGACCCCAAAGTCTCACTTGTACCGGGGCCAGTTTTCCCTGCCCCTGACAATTGGGCCTTGTATTTGAACTACTAAGTAGGAGGGACAAAGGACAAACAAGAGGCTGCTTCCTCCTTGGCTGGCAGCTTCTCTGGGGCACAGAGGAGTAACAGCAAGGGCAGTAAGCCAGAGGGAGGGTGGCAGGGCGGCCCCAAGCTGGACAGACCCAAGCTCAGTCCAGAATAGCCGTCCCAGCCCCTTGGGTCCTGCTCTTGCCCTGCTGGGGGGCGGGTGGGGCAGGGCTGTTTGCAAAACCTCTGTAGTTAACAGGAGAGCACCTGGGAGGGAAGGGACAAGAAGAGGCAAAGTGCTGTCTTTTTTTCGTCGTTGTCTTCTTTTTTTTTTTTTTTACTATTTTGAGATGAGGTCTCTCTCTATGGCTCAGAGGTATAATCATGGCTCACTGCAGCCTCAATCTCCTGGGCTTAAGCGTTCCTCCTGCCTCAGCCTCCTAAGTAGCTGGGACTATAGGTGAACACTACCATGCCTATTTTCAAATTTTTAAAAATAGAGATGGGGTCTTGCTATGTTGCCCAGGCTGCCTTCACTCTTAATTTCTGTTTTTTATTTTTTTAGAGGGAGAGTCTTACTTTGTCACCCTCGGTAGAATGCTGTGGCGTCATAGCTCACAGCAACTTTCAGCTCTTGGGCTTAGGCAAGTCTCTTGCCTCAGGCTCCTGAGTAGCTGGGACTACAGGCGCTTGCCACAATGCCTGGCTATTTTTTTGTTGCAGTTTGGCCAGGGCTGGGTTCAAACCCACCACCTTTAATATATGGGGCCGGCGCCCTACTCACTGAGCCACAGGCACCGCCCACACTCTTAATTTCTAATTACATGTCATGCTAAGTATGTTTTCCTTGTGCAAAATTAAAGCATATGTAAAGTACTGCTTTGGGTTTTAGGCACATATGCATGTACTGTTCTGTGACGTTCTTTATTTAACATAGCAGAATGTTTTCTAGATCTTCCCAGCTATAGTGGAGTCAGCTATAGCTCTCTCTTAACAGTCACTCTCTGTTCCCTGCTACACACAGGCAAGAAGATGCCAGTTCTCCACCAAGAAGTGTTCAGAGCATTTCTGGTTTTTGCCATTACGCACCTCGAGGCAGGGACCCCCTATGCCTGCCACCCATGCTTTAGACCAGGCGTCCTCAAACTGCGGCCTGCGGGCCACATGAAGCGGTGTGAATTGTATTTGTTCTTGTTTTGTTTTTTACTTCAAAATAAGATGTGCAGTGTGTACAGGAATTTGTTCATAGTTTTCTTTTCTTTTTTTTTTTTAACTATAGTCAGGCCCTCCAATGGTCTGAGGGACAGTGAATTGGCCCCGTTTAAAAAGTTTGAGGACACCTGCTCTAGACCATTGGTTCTCAACCTTCCTAATGCCATGGCCCTTTAATACAGTTCCTGTGGGTTGCAACCCCCAGTTTGAGAACCGCTGCTCTACAATGTCTGGTACCTAGGCCTGCCTGTGCCGCCTTCCTTATATTTCATCAAGACACCAGTGTTGCCATGTGCAGGGAGCATGCCTCCCTGCAGGTCTTCACTTATGCCATGGGGACTGCTGGCTGCCCACAATGGCTTCCTCCCCTGACAAGGGCAGCACAGGGTGGGGACACAGCCTCTGTCCTGTGAGGGGCTCAGGCTTAGCACATCTCTGCCAGGACACAGAGCCTGGCACCTGAGGCTCCACCCTGGATATGTGTCCTCTGTTTCTGTGCTGGATACTGGGTGGGCCTTCCCCAGGCAAGAGAGGACCTGGCTCCCAGCTGACCTCTCATCCATCAGAACCGACTGCCTGTCAGGCTCACCGGCCTCAGAGGCCAGAGGCTTCTCCAAACATCTCTAACTCCTTAAGAAGGCTGATTCCCCTCCAATGGAGAGTGATGAGTCACATCCACAAGTTGTTTTGAAGCTGCCACCTAGAACAATCACCTCTCTGGCTGGGAGGGTGAGCCTTCTGAGATTTCCTGTCTAACGGCCACTGAGTTCCCAGGCTAAGAAGCCTGATACTACTCAGAGGCTTTTTAGCACAGAAAATGGGCATGATGACCCAAGCCTACTCTCTAGAGTAGGCTCCACAGATGCCCTGAGGTCAGGGCAGGAACTCAAAGAGGCGGCTCACAGCTCGTCCATGCCTGTCCTCCTAGTCTTGGGGCCACCAGAGTGATGCTCAACGGGCAGGAGGGAAAGCTGAGCCTGTGCTCTGAACATGCCTGCTGGGGCCTGGTGACATGGAGGAAGACCTGTGCTGTGCTTTGGCTCTATTACCTACCCCTGGAAGGGCAGGTGCCTTTGAGGACATTAGGTTGACCTGGTCACTAGTGTCTTCTTCCTTTTCATCCCAACCCTGGACACTCAGCCGAACACTCAGACCCAGTACCTCCTCTGTGGACGGCTCACCTGATTCAGAGAGCTTCAGCTCACAGTCCATGTAATCAAACATCTCTACGGTGAGCTGGAAGCTATGGAAGAGAAGGGGGGGAGCAGTGAAAGGGGTTGGTGGATCCAGTGGCCTGGCCTAGGACCCCTAGGTGGGGGTGAGGACACAGCTGTCAACAGCCAGTTCTGGTGAGTTAACCTGCCTTTTCAAAGGATAGGCCTGCCAGCAAATATACCCCATCCCTCTAATGTCAGCCTCTTCCCCTGAGAGCACAGACTTTGAATGAGAAGGCCACAGACTCAATGGACACCTGATGTCTGGGCGTGAAGTAAGGTGGGGCCCAGCAGGGAGTCTGGGGGAAGAGGCCAGGACACTCACCCACGTGGAGGCACTCACATGTTGTTGACGTCGGTGCCAGCCGCCTTCTCCAGCACCTCATCTGTCACCTCCAGGCTCGCGGGGAACTGGGGGTGCTGTGGAGAGAATGAACTCCACTCAGTTGCAGCTGTGCAGATGACCCTCACACTGGGCCCCATCCCCTGCTCACATAGACCTGGGGTCTGGAGGTGACTGAGTGGCTAGGAGGAGGCAAGCCCAGGCAGGGAGGAGTTCTAGGAGCTTCCTCAATCCCAGCCTCCTTGCTTCCCCTTTGGTCACAGTCAGGATGGGAAGATGAATGGACAGACCCACAGATGAAAAAGGTCCCACCCTTGATGTCCCACACGTCTCCAGATGTCACAGAGTAAAAATCCAGGGGTCCCTCAACCCCTCACATCCCACCTTGAGGTGGAAGGAGATCTTGGTCAACAACAATTTGGTGTAGATGTTCACCAGCTGTCCGTATCGGTCGTGCAAATGCCCCTGTGGGAAGAGAGCGTGGAATAGGGTCCCCTCCTGTGAACACACCCAGGCCAAGTGCCATCCCTCCATGCAACCGCAGTCACCTCTTCATTCTACAAACATCCCCTGGCAGCCTCCAACTGCCCTCTTTTTCTCTAGCTTTTCCCCTTAATCTCTCTTCTTGTCATTGATGCCAAAGAAACTCTTGTGGGTAGAGAGTTCTCTGAGCAGGGCACCAGGCCAGGTCCAAGCAGGGAGACTTTATTAAAGTGCTGGTGCACGGCCTGTCCACGTCCTCCCCCTCCTCCTCCAACACCATGTCCCCCTCAGTCATGGCGGCTGGGTCCCGCCTGCAGGGGCACCATGGCATGGTTGCCTCACTGAAAGGACATGGGTCAGTGCAGTGGTTCTGGATTTGGCAATGCCCTCTGGGGCCTTGGGCTGCCCCATGGGTCCCTAGCCCAGGGGCTGCCCTGCCCTTGTCCCCCAGTGGACAAGCACTGTGGCTGTGCTCCAGAATCAGAGCCCATGCCACCCAGGGTACCTCTAACTCCAGTGACTCATGTAGTGGATCCTGGAGCTGGCTCCCTGGGGGCTCGGGCTTTACTACGTCTGAGAATCACCCAGAAAGTATGCTGAAAATACAGACTTCCAGCTTCACTTCTAAACAGCCAGGAGCCTGCACCCACCCACAGCTTTCTGACCACCACTGAGACACCAGGCTTGGGCTCTGGTGTTGCCACATTTCCCAACTCAGGGAGACTAAAGGCCCTGGGTGATTTCTGCAGCTAGGGGCCTGAGAGCTGTGTGTGTGGAATGTCCTGTGGGAGGCCTGACTGCAAGGCTACCAGGCCCATCACTGCCACTGTATCACCTGTGGTTGCCCCAAATACCATCACCACCCCTGGCTTCTGCTCTGAGAGATTGAGAACTTGGGAACCAGGGTGCTGCCATCCCCTCAGCCCTGCAAGCTGACAAGGCCGCTGAATGCCAAGCAGGGCCCTGACTGGACTCCGGGGTGCAGAGGCACCCTGGCTGCTGGCACCTACCCACAGATCTCCGACCTCCCGAATGTTGCTCCGGTATCGCTGGCAGTCATGTAGCACCTGCCGTGTGGGGGACAGGGATGAAAGATCTAGGACCTTGAAGGAGGGGTCCCAAGACCCTCACTCCCACAGAGATGGGAGGTTGAGGCAGAGGGCAGCAGGCAGGGCCAGCCAGTCCTGCGCTATGGTGATATACACAGGGATAGGACTGTGCATTTGAAGCAGATGCTGTTCCACCGGCAGGGGCCTCCCACCCTCTGTATACTCACATTGGGGTGTCCATCACGTAAGACCTTGTGGAGGACGTGGCAGAACTTCCAGCTGAGAATGGCACTGCTGGGCAACGGAAGACCAATGGCATAGGACCAGAAGGTGAAGGCTCCCTTCTCGTGGTGTGTACCCAGAATGATGCCTACAGGGTCAAGGCTAAATGCAGGAGGCAAAGACACAAGTGCATGGCGGCTGGTATTTGGCTACCACTGCTGAGGGCCCATGGGGGTCAGGGCAAGACACAAGGCAAGACTGTGTCTCGAGACTCTAACTGAACCAAGAGTGGCATTTCTGCGGTGAGACTCAGAGCAAGGAAGGGGATAAGCCATGTGTGGGGCCTGGTGGGGTTAAGGTCACAGAGGTACTCCCCTGGCTCAGGGCTAGGACCCCAGGGCCCCTACACACCCCACCCAGGTATAGGCAGAAGGATACGCCGGGCATGCTTCTCCTTCACGGGAGCCTCCTGGCTGTTGATGGCTTTGCTGATGCTGATGGCCTGTGCAGGGGAAGAAGGCAACATTCAGAAGCCCCCAGGTAGTCTTCCTGGGAGAGACAACCCAAAGGGGCAAAGGACAACACAGAATGAGATTCTGCTGAGGTTGAACATAGGTGCAGTGATGGAGAAGGGAGGACCCTCCCATCCTAATCAGACCAGGGCTCTGAAGACCCTTCCTCTACACAATCTATGCAGTTGGAACTATGACACCTGCCACCACAAAGTCATGGGGTATCTCAAGGTCTGGAAATAAGGGTCAAAGCTGGGCTGTGGGCCCAGGGGACCAGTCTGCCTAAACCCCATACTGAGATGTCCCAGAAGACAAGGTCCACTGGCCCCAGGCTGTGGCCTGATGTGGCCTTCTCTGCCTGCCACCCCTCAGAAGCCACCTTTACCAGCTCTCCAGATGTGTGTCCTCCCTGCTGTCCCAGAGGCAGGGCCTGGGCAATGTGGAATCTGACAAGGTCTAACCAGAGCAAGCCCAGGCCCTGTGAGACTGTCCTCAGCTCCTGTCCCCACCACTGAGGGGTAACTGTGGCCACCCAAGGTGGGGAAACTGGAGGGGAGTCTGTTCGGCACACCTGCTATCATCACCTGAGATCTGAACAACCCAACCTCACACTCAACCAAGGCCAGAACCCTGGTGTCTGGAGGCCTCTCCCACCCCAGCTCAAAGCCTACTCTTCCAAGAAGCCTTCTCAGAGGTGGCTGTGCCCTTGAGGCAGGCTCATGGCACCTCAGTCACACTAAGCCTGGCCCAGGTCCCAGTGGGTGTGTTCTCTCCTCCAACCAGACCAGGCCTCATGAGCCTCTGTCCACCCAGGTGTCTGTGCACTGAGAAGAGCATCCCTGGGTAGGACACAGGAACCACAGGCCAGCCTGAGCCAGACCATCCTTACAGGGCAGAGGGCAGGGGCAAGCCCAAGGAACAGTGTGGCACTCTCTTTTCACTCAGAGGCCACCATATTCTTCTCCCGGCACCTGAACAGTAGTGACAAACCCTGCCTGCCAGAGGCAACTATACTGGTCATTATGAAATGTCCTCCATCAGAAAGGTCAGCCCAGGGACCGGCGGCCCTTCCTGGCCGGGCCTTAGACTGAAGCTGGGTGTACAGTGCTAGACTGGCCCCTTTACATGCAGGGACCCCTGTGGCTAGGCTGAGCCCACTCCCCCAGGCCAGTGAGGGAAGGTATAGGGCCTGAGGGAACACCAGCCGGCTCAGGCTTCTCATCCTGAAGCCTCTGCCCTGTCTCTGCCATGTCTCCATCCCCTGGCCTTGGCTCCCACTGTCCTTCCTTGAACAAACTGCAAGAAGCCATGAGCATCACAGGCCACCAAGGCAGGATTCTGCCTGCCACAGTGGCTGTGGAGAGGACAAGGATCACAAGAATTGGCCACTGCACCGAGGGCTCACCACCTGCCAGGCTCAGCAATGCACCTCCACAACAGCCCAAGGAAGTGGTGAAGAAACTGAGGCACACTGGGTTGTGTATCTTGTCTCTATAGCAGTAAGTAAAGCCAGGGCTCAAGGCCAGGTCTGCCTGACTCAATGCTATGTCTTCTGTGACTCCCCATTTCTCCTCTGGGGTAAGGGGGTCCCAGGGTAGGGGTGGGGGTCGAGCCCTCCCCCAGCTCTGCTCTAGCTGCCGGGCAAGTGACTGCCAGCCTGCATGCCAGGTGTGTCCTGTCTCCAAGGTCTGTAACCTTATTCCCGGCTGCCTGGACACCTGAGCTGCCACCTGGCCTGGGAGACTTCTGGCCGGAAGGGTGGAGCTGAAGCTACTCAGGCCAAGGAGGCAGCAGACACAGAGGGGGGCGCTCTCTCGAGTGGAAGAGACCCCAGGGAGTGGCTGAGACAGGGGCTCCTCCCCTCCTCCCCAGGCCAGGAAAGACCAAAGTGACATGGCCACCACAGACTTCCTGTGGGGAAGACGTCCCCTAGCACCCTCTGTGAGGGCCCTCACCGGCATCCCCTTGCGGCCACCTGTTCAGCCTGCACCTCCCCGATTTACAGCTCTGAGGCGAGTCAGCCCTGACATGGTGCTTCCTTCCTCATTTATCATGGTTCCTAGCCCGAGTCTAACAGTTCTGCCCAAGGGCACTGCTGAGGTCCTAGCCCCTCAAACTTCCTTGTACACAACTTTCTCTACAGGGAGGGGTGGCCCTGGGGCACAGCGTGGTGGCACCACTTTGGCACGAGGCACAGTCCGCTGCACATGAGGCCTCAGGCTGCCAGCACTGGCAGCAGGGATGGGACCCTCCGGGAGGGGCACTGGTTGGCTCCCGGGAACACAGCCCCGTTGTGTGCTGGGCGGGCAGATGTGTGCACCAGTCTCAGGCATCACACAAGGAGGCTCAGTGCTCGCACAGTGGGCGTCTGTGGACAGCGAGGGCCTTGCCACTCCTCCCAGCTGCAGCAGCCAAGCCTCATCCCAGGAGAGGCCTCCTCAGCCTGCCCGGTGGGACCTCCTTGGAGGAAGTGGCTCCAGGGATGAGAGCAGACCAGCAATGGCACTCACTGGGCACTTCTGACAAAGCCTTAAGGCAGGTCTCACTGTTCTGGGTCCCAAGGTACTCAGTATGTCACCCTCACACCAACTCCAGGGGGAGGATACAGTGCTCCCCATTTTGAAGGTGGAAAAACTGCCTGTGTTGGGGATACTGGGGGAAGCCCAGGCCCATGGCTAAGAGTTCTCTGCAGGCAGCCCTGGGGCAATCTGGACCCCGACAGATTTAATCTCTTGAGGTTGTGCAGAAAACCCAGTGCTGGAGAAGGAGGGATTAGCACCCCAGTCCCCCACCTGAAACCCAGGGAGAAGGGGCCTCTCAGACAGAGCCTGGAAGAGTTGTCATGCAGCTCTGAGAGGCGAGGCAGTGCGCCTCAGGATCCAGTGACGGTGTTTGAGCTTCTGAACAGGGCAGGGAATGGTGTCTCCGGAAAAAGCAGCTGGGAGACACCCTGGGAACCTGAGGAAGGGAGCTGGGGGGTCTGCAGAGGCCACTGCACCCCTCCAGTCTGGGCAAACCTATCAAGCCCACAGCCTCACCCCTGCTCACACTCTCCCAAGCAGCATCTTATCCCCTCCAGCGTGGCAATAGGAAAGGGCTTAACCTTCAGAAGGGCAGTGGTAGGGGGACAAAGGTCAGGGTGCCCAGATAGGGCTGAAGGACAGAAGCACTGGTTTTTCAGCATTACCAGGCTCACAGAAACACGTCACCTGTCACTAGGCAGGCAAACAGGTCTCCGTGCCCAATAACGAAGTGATCTTTATGGAGCTGAACCACACTCAGGGCCTGTGCTGTCTCGTTCAATCCTCATGAGCAAACCCTGGAGCAGGCAAATGAGGACATGGAGGCTTGAGAAGGCCTCTCACTTGCCCAAGGTCATAAATAATAAAAATGTCTACTGCTCGCTCGGCCCCCACCAAGTACTATCTTGAACATGCGATCCTCATGTGACTCTGGGTGCTCAGCACAGAGGGAAACTGCACACACAGGGCCCACTGGCTCTGGAGAGGCCAGAGCTGCCAACAGCAGTTGTCCCTGGACCAGGACTCATAGGGGAAACCCTGGCAAACACTTCAATGGGGGCTGTTTCAGGCCGGGGAGGCCTGAGTGAGGTGATACTCCTGAGAGGCCCCCAGACCAGGCTTGACTCCAAATGGGAACAAATACTGCCAATGAGGCCAGGTAACCATGCTGGGAGGCCCTGGTCAATGGCCACACCATCAGCCTTAGGGCCCTACGATCCAGGCAGCACCCTGTGGCCCCGGGCACAAGAGACCCGGAGGCACTGGAGTTCTTTTTGTTTGCCATTTATACTGTCCTCCACCCTAAAACACAAGCAGATCCTCCTCCCTTCCATGTCTCCAGAGCCCGAACCCACAGCTGGCAGTCAGTAACCCTCCCTGGGTGAGTGGAAGGGTACGTTCAGGGAACAAGAGTGCTGTCACATGTGAGCACTGAACAGCTTCAAGCCACTGTCTCTTTCTCCAGCTAATAACTTAACCACTAGAATTAAATAGTAAAAGTAACTATAAAACAATTTCTATTTTTAAAATCAACCCTGAAATGAATCAGACCAAGGCCTCCTCGTGCTGTTATCACGACAATGCCTAACAGCAGCACTTGGCAGGGCCAAGAACATTCTTCAAAGAGCCAGGGCACAGGGAAGCTGGCAGCAGGGTGGGTTATTTTGCTTTAACGTTTCCAGGGAGTTGTCTGAAGGACAGAGCTCTTATTCAAATGCCTTTGCCCCCCAGAGGCCACTGCCGAGAGGGAACACAGGGTTTCCGTAGCTGAGGGGCCACACACGCAGCAGTAGAAGGGCCTGGCTGGACAGCTCCGGCTGACAGGAAGTCAGAAAAGCAATTCAACAGGCATCCTTGTCACTTGCACTCCATCCTGCTTGGTCCTGGCTTCTGCATCATTCCACATTTACAGAACCTTCGGAGTATAGCTCACAAACCCAGGCAGAGACTCCCTCCCCAAGATGCTGGCTACAAGGTCGCAGCCAGTGCCACCTCTGCCCCAAGCTTTGTGGGTGACACATGGGAGGTTGAGGAGGACTAGCTCTGTGTCGCACCTCCACAGCACTGGCTCTGGAAGGGACAGCCAGCCAGCCCATGTGCCCTGGTGACATCACTCCACAAACCTGTCTGCCTTATAGGCCAGGGGTCTGAGTCACCCCTGGGCAGACATACTTACTGCAATTTCAGGACTGTGTTTATCTTAGCAAGAGGAAAAACAATCCCGCCCAAACTAAACTTTTCTCCATGGGCTCAGTCATTCCCCACAGTACAGGCTTCACCAAGAGGATGGCATCAAAGGGAGACCTACCAGCCCCCAGGCATCCATTTACTCAGCACCCTTACCGAGTGGTCCTGGCCAGACATATGGCCCTCCTGGGAACTCAGGGAGATCGGGTCTGTGGGAGAGCAAGGCCACCTTCTCCTAAGGGCCTGCTCCAAATACATATCCACCCATCCACCTACATCTGCCCACTTCCTTCAGCTCTGCTGGGCCATCAAGCCATGTCAGGGAAACGGAGAAAGTTCAAATAATACCATCAGGGCTAGATGCTCAAGTCAGCCTGAAACACACTGGAGTTTACCAAGTGCAGAAGGGGCACAGTGTCACCCACAGTGCAGCCACTGGCAATGTCTTCTTCTGGCTAAGTGTCTCAGGTTAGCCATTAGGTCCCTGTCCCTCAGTCAAGCAGGCCTGGACCCCACTCGACCTAGTGGCCAGATGAGTTTCATTTACAAATAGCTAGAGGTACAGGGTCAGCTGTGACATTGGTCTTAGGGCCAGGTCAGGGAATGGGCCTGTCTATGCAGTTCCTCTCTACTCAGTAGGGCAGGGGCAGTTCTGAAGGGAAGTCCCATGCTGGCTTTGCCCCACATGTCCCTGGAGCTGTCCACCTTCCCCTGGATGATGTCCCAGAGGCAGGGCTCCCACCTGGAAAGCATCTGGAACCTGAGCACCCGTGGGCTCATTCTTGAAGGGATGGGCAGTATCATACTTTCTTGAGTCCCTCATCCCCCACACAGAACTGCCTCTCTCCCCAACAGTCCCAGCTCCCCAGGTCCTCCTCACTTACAGGTGGCCATGACAGAAGCTAACAGAAGCCGGTTTCTGCTTCCTTCTGCCCAGTCTGCTCTGCTGCAATCACCACAAGCCAGGCCCTGGGAACTCCCATAAATGCCCACAGCCTCCCCAGGAGGTGGGACCATCATTGCCCCCATTTTGCAGGTGATGAAATAGAGGTACAGAGCAGTGAAGTGACAGCAGCAGTGAAGCTGGGGCTGAACCCAGGACCTTATTCCTCACTATCCTGCCACAGTACACATGCCACAGCTGGACTGTCGCAGCCCCCTGGGATCATGAATGATTTGCACCCAGAGCACCCACTAGAGTTGCAGGCCAGCAGATATACGGTAAACAGCCCTCCTGAGTTTACCATGTGGGCTGACGCGTATCAGGCAGCCCTATTCCACCTCAACCTGGACAAGAAGCCGCCTCTGAAACAGCTGACTCTGCCAGGGAGGTGACACACATGCAGAAACAAGTGAGCCTGGCAACCGGGAATCAGGAGGTCGGTGGCATGGGCTAGCAGTGCCGAACCACATAAAGGATGTCATGGTGTGCGGCAGCGGGGCACATGCCCAGGAAGGCGCAGCTCAACACCCAATGCTTGCTGGCTGGGCTTTGGCAGTGCTAGGAGTTGGTTCTCTCTCCTTCAGAAAGGCACCCTGGCTGCCTCTATCCCTCCAGTGTGCTTGAGCACCAGATGCCATGTTTGCACACAGGGGGAAGCCAGGCCCACTCCTGCCCTCAGGACAGGGGGTATGCTGGCCATCCACCATAGGGTATAGGTTTCTTTCCCAGTTCCAGGGCCAGGCACTTACAACTGTAAACGTTTATGGGGGAGCCCCAGAACGGGGTCAGTGACCTGGTATGAAGCAGTCTTCATGAGATGTTATGCTGCAGCAAAGCGAGCACTGTACTCAGGTTTGCCTGGCCCTTCAGAGGCTCTGCAGGGCAAAGGCGACAGATCAGGACAGAGGGACTCGCCCGTGTAAAATACAGAAGTCTATCTTAATTCAATTGAACTATCTCAATTCAGGGTAAACTCCCGAACACCTCTCTCCACCCTGTGGGGGAACTTTAAAAAAGTATACCAATGCCCAAGGCTCTAATCCAGACCAAATCACCTCAATCTCCTAGTCTGAATAGTTCCTCAGGGAATTCTAATACCTGCACTGCCCAGCACAGCAGCTGCTAGCCACAAGGGACTGCTGAGCACTGGAGGATCTAAACTGAGATGAGACAGGATTGGTCAATATATACCAGATTTCCAAGATTTAGGTGAAAAAAGAATGTACGATTCTTTTTCGAATTTGCATTCTTTTAACGAATGCACATTCGTTATCTTCAGAGCCAGCAGTGGCCAGTGGAGTCTTTCCCACATGGCATTACTCTGTTCTCTCCTGCCACTCTCATCTACATTTAAAGACCCCTGTGAAGACATAGGGCCCTGACTATTTTTCAAGCAGTACCACTCTCCTGCCACTCTCATCTACATTTAAAGACCCCTGTGAAGACATAGGGCCCACCTGGTGAGGCAGGTTAGTTGCCCCATCTTAAGGCCAGCTGATGAGCAACCTTAATTAATTTCCCTTACCAAGCAGTACCACATTCACAGTTCCAGGATCTAGAGTGTGGACATCTCTGCAGGACCATTACAGAGCCAACCTCATGGTATCACACCTCAGAACAGCTGTCTACAGTAGATGGAATTATCCCTATTTTTACAGACAAAGAAACAGATTTAGGAATTAAACAACACACCCAGGGACACAGGCCAGAACTCAGGTGTGCCTGCCTACAGGTGCATTCCATGACATCACACTATCTTTTTAATAGTATAGGCGATTTTCAGGTTTAGAACACAGTATACTATATTCTTTTCTTCTTCCTAGTGGTAAGATAGGATTTATTAGATAGAAAGGAATATAGAAGGAATAAAAAGCAGAGGAAAAGACCCAAAGTCAGCATACTATATTCTGTTGGACTCTGAAATTTTTGTCATTTTCATTTGAAAGGGGTTTTTAATCACCAAAGGGACTAAAGTCTTATGGAAGAAAAGACTACACTAATTTCCTGGACACTACCTTGGGATTATATATACACTCACATCATGCAACTATAAACACCAGCCACCAGAGGGAAATGTGACTGCCCCTCCCTTAACGTTCCTGAGTGCTAACCCCGGAGATGCAAAGGTACATCCTGTCAAGAATACTTCTTTCTCTTTCTCCTGACCCAGAAGCCCAAGAGAGGAAAAAAGAGGCTGGTACACAGTGCTGGAGTCAATGTCAAGACAGGTGGTACAAACCAAAGGGAAGCTGGGCTCCTGGATTGGATGTGCTATTTTCTGTCCTGAAGAAGACATGCAAACAGCAGCCTCAGCTCTCCAGGCCCTTTCTACTGTGGGGCCCCGCTGGCAGCTCACTGGATATTTCTGGGAACGATCTAATTAAATATTAACCACGTACAAAATCTCATTCTTATATCCGTTGGTAAGTCACTGTGAAGACAAGCAAAACCTCACACTGAACCCAAACTCCATCTTTTCAGAAAAAAGGGCCCTAGAATGGAGTAAGTCCTATGAGATTCACAGGGACTCATAGGGGTAAGTCCTATGAGATTCATCCATGCCAAAGTTATTCACTACTCAGTACAAAGCATCCCTCTCAGCCCCTAAGAAAAAAATCCAAGAAGCAAAACAAAACAAAACAAAACAATCCACCTTCTTGTGTCCAAACCAACTACCAAAATGTGTGGTCCTTGATAAAATGCTTTGTCTTTCACAGAAAGGAAAGCTGCCCTTGACTTATCATTTAAGATTAAGATCAATGAACCTGGTCCTTTAATTCCATCTCCTCTGTGTAGCAATGAGACCGCTTTATCTGTACCTCCTAAAAAGCACAGAAAAAATCTAAAAATCAGTGAATGAACAAAGTTTTTCACAACACCCAGATTCTCCCTATGATTCTGTAAGTTCTTGGTGCAATTATGTATTAATGACTTTAAATTAAATGTCACACTTAGGACAGCCTATCCAGGCTGAACCAGATGATGAAGATGACAGTGATCACAAGGATAAATTGATAATTTGCAGCCAGGCTGGTTCCAGCACTTGGCATTCACAAAGGCTTGGTGTTTGAGGTTTTATTGCTTTCACTGTCAATCACAAGCACAAGGGTTAGAAGGTCTCCCTGTGTTTTCTCATTTCAAAATGAACTCTCTTGTAGACTGCATGTGATAACTTGATTTGAAAGCACCCCAGAAGTCCCGACAAGGACATGCAGAATGAACTTGCTAATGCCAGCCACAAATGCAAATGTCACCAACCTCCTTCAGACAGGGGTGGGGTGGAAGGAGTCCTCTGGCTTCCTTTATTTCTAAAGTAAAAACTTTCAGTCGTTTCAGTCTCGCTTGACCCATTTCCAGCAAATAAACAAGTGTTCCCCCCACCCACCCACCCATCCCCTAGGCACAAGAACACCTCAGAATTTGTAATATGAAAAGGAACAGGAAACCAGAAGCACAGCAACGCCTGCATGGCGCGTCCTCGACACAAGCACACGCACAAATGCACACCCCCGCCATTATTTAATTTTTAAAACCACCTTTCTAGGATAGCAGAATCTGGAAGAGATGCAGCGCGTGGGAAGCGCAGGAAGGGAGCCCCAGGAAGTTTCTGTCTGTCAGGCGCCGGTATTTAGTGAGGGGGTGGGAACCTATTTATACGTGGGCCAGCGCTCGGGCAAACAAGTCTGGCGACATAAGGTGAAACTTTTCACCAGCAGATAATAAGACACTGTATTGCCCTGGAAAACAGCTCACGAGAAAAGGAAGCAGGGAGTTTCCTTCAAGGAAATGTACGGCTTCCCCGGGTAGGGGCGTCTGTGTTCAGAGATGGGAAAAGGCGGCAGCAGCCGGGAAGGGTGGCCGGGCCGGGCGGGCAGATTCAGGCGGGCCGCATCGGTCGGGGCGCACCTGGGCCCCGGGCACACCCTGATCCCCAGACCCCTCGGCCTCGGCGCACCTGGGCCCCAGGCACACCCGACCCCGGCCCCACCGCTGCTCCCGCCCAACCGGCCCCAGCCCCTCGGCCCCGGCGCGTCAGGGCCCGGGCGACCGACAGGAGCGCGGCTTCCGGTTCACCTGCGCTCGAGCTGCTCTGGCCGCGAGGCTGGCGGGGATAAGTCAGGAAGCTCTTGGGTACCCAGGTGGCCGCAGGCCAGACCCGATGCCGCCCGCCGCCCGGTCCGGCAGTTCCAGAGCCCTGCGGGACGCGCCCAAGGGTATAGGGGACCCGGGCCCGCCGCCGCCCGCTCGCCTGGGTCTTGTCGAACTGCTCGCGCTCGGCCTCCAGGCTGTGGCCCGGCCTGCGGCTCAGCACCCGCGCCGGCACGTTCTTGATGCTGTTCATCCTAACGCCGCCTGCGCTCCCCGCCCGGCTCCGAGCGACTGAGCCTTCCCCCTCCCGGCCACCCGAGCCTAGGCACCGCGAGGCCGCCGCGCCGCGCCCGCCAGGAGGAGCCTGTGCCCGCCCCGCCCCTGCCCTCCCCTCCCCTCGGGTGGAGCAGGCCACGCCCCGGCACAAGGGCCCAGTCTTGGACACGCCCCTTCCCGCCCCTCCCCCGGTTCCGGCACTCCCCTTCCCGGGCACACCTCCATGCCCACCTCCGCCCCCGACTCCCGCCCGCTCCTACCTCAGGACATCCACAAGCACCGCCCCCAGCCTCAGACACGCCCCTCCCCCCTCACAACGCTAACCCCGCCTACTTCCGGACACGCTCTGCCCCTTAAGTCCAGGAGATGGGGCTCCCTTCTATCCCCTTCCTAAACTAAGGGGTGGGGTGGGGAAACCTATCTCCTGTTCCCTCCTTCGCGGAAAGGCTACCAGCTCCCCCACCGCTCCCGCCCCATCCCTGACCCCACTAAGTCGTATCTACACCAGGGTAAGATCTGGTTAATTGGAGAACATTTGGCCTTCATTACTCTGGTCTGTGGCAGCACAAACTGACTACCCCCCTTTTTGGTCTTAATGAGTGTAAAAATAAACAATTAAGCGCTCCCTTTTTGTGCATCTTTAACAAAACTGCACTTGTTACGAGGGAATCTGGGGTGAATTTTCATTGTCAGCAGGCTCCGCAACAAGACACCTTGCCAGGGCCAGGAGACAATGAGGGCCTAGGCTTGGGGCAGAATTGGGCTGGTACACGAGGCAGGCAAATAGGTACACAACCAGAGCAGGCAGGGCGAAGTACAGGGAAGGAGGTGCTACGGGAGGGGCGGGAGACTTTAATACTCTTTTTAACATTTGGGGGGTGGGACACAATTATAAGAGGGACTTTACCTAACAAATGGAATCAATGTGACGTGGTTCTTTGTACCCTGGATGAATCCCCAACAATAAGTTCGAATCCAGCCGCGGCTGGCCAAACAATGACGCTGCAACCAAAAAATAGCCGGGCATTGTGGCGGGCACCTGTAGTCCCAGCTACTTGGGAGGCAGAGGCAGGAGACTCGCTTGAGCCCAGGAGTTGGAGGTTGCTGTGAGCTGTGATACCATAGCACTCTACCTAGGACAACAGCTTGAGGCTCTGTCTCAAAAAAAAAAAAACAAAAAACAGAATCCCCAACAATTAAAAAAAAAAAAAGGATTTTTTTTTTCAAGCTATTTGCCTGCCCGTGACATCACAGCTCACAGCAACCTCAAACTCTTGGGCTTAAGTGATTCTCTTGCCTCAGCCTCCCAAGTCGCTGGGACTACAGGCGCCCACCACAACGCCCAGCTACTTTTTTTTGTTATAATTATCATTTTTGTTTGGCAGGCCCCAGCTGGGTTCTAACCTGCCAGCTCCAGTGTATGTGGCTGGTGCCCTGGTCATTGAGCTACAGGTGCTGAGCCTAGTTGGCTTCCTTTTTAAATTATTGGTCACAAGGCTGAAGTAAAAAATAAAAAAAACCCCAAAGTTCTCCCAAAGTGTGCTTCTCAGATTATTGTTATTTTGTTTTTGCTGTACTTAGCTTTCCTGTCAGAATGCAGATGCGAAATCAGGGCAGTCCCCTTGCTCTTTGAAGTGAGGCATCACTTGCCTGTCAGGAATATGATGCCCACATAACCCTGAAAGCTGTCCCCTGATTAGACTGTAAACTGGTGGAGGGCAAGGGACCCTTTCCTTTAACCTGATTCTTCACCCTTCAAACCAAGAGCTGACACTGAAAGTTGCATTTGCCAAGGCCCTCCTCTCACTCCACTAAAAAGAGAAATGAATCATGCTTAATCTAATTCCAGCTGCTGAAAAATTCTTTGCCAGAATAACAATAGAATAATAATAATGGCTAATACTTTGTTTATTATTTGCCAGGCAGTGGGCTAAACATGTATTATCTTGTTTTCAATCTTCAGCAACTTAGTCAATACCTGCAGTCAAATAAAGCCCACAATAAAGGGGTTTGTTTCTTCTATACCAGGTGTTTCTCAGACTCCCTTTTCCATACAAAACAAAAGCAGTTATCCTGTGACATTCAAACACACACACACAGTGTCCTCTGACCAGGCAACAGCCTGTCTGGGTCTAGAACATCCACCTCAGACATTTAACATTAGCAACCAGCTACCGCTCTTTTAAAATAATAATAGAACTCATTACTGTGTCCAGCACTTTGCTTGGCATTTGTTAAACAGTATCTCAATCTTTTTTAAAGTTTCTGGTGGTATTTTTATAGACAAACAGGCTCATAGAGTTCAGCCCATGTTCACACAACTGGTAAACTACACATTCAGAATCCAGACCAGATCTGCCTCATTTCAAAGGCTTTCTCAACAACCAGGCTCTGGCTACTGCATCTGGTGGCCACTGACTTTCACTGCCATGAGTTTCGTCTTTGTGATCCCAGGGCATTTTGCTAATGTATCTCCAATGAATTGTGATATACCTGCTTATAGGTAAGACTTAGAGCTACTAGAGGGCAGGGAACATCCTATCTTACTCAGTTTTCTATCCTCAGTGCTTATCAGGGTGCCTCATAAATAAATGTGTGTGAAATGAAGGGCCGAAAAAGTGGATAAACAAATCCCCCAATAATTTGGTATAATTCGACGTATGGTTTATTTTATGCAAGAACATTCCTGGGGACACAAGGATACTAACTTCCCCACTCTTTTTTTTTTTTTAGAGACAGAGTCTCACTCTATTGCCCTAGAGTACTGTGCCATCACAGCTCACAGCAACCTCCAACTCCTGGACCTAGGTGATTCTCTTGCCTCAGTCTCCCAAGTAGCTGGGACTACAGGTGCCCACCAGAACTCCCAGCTAATTTTTTTTTGTTGTTGAAGTTTGGCCGGGGCCGGGTTCAAACCCACTACCCTCGGTATATGGGGCTGGTGCCCTACCCACTAAGCCACAGGTGTGGCCCAACTTCCCCACTCTTAATTGCTACAGTTCATCTCTGGGAACATCCTTAGGCAGGTCTAGTCCCATACAGTCTAGTACTGATACTCTGCATGTCACCAGAATCAGGATGCCATTTTGGTATATCTCAAAGGCTATCTCATCCTCCTTCCCAGGATATTATAAAGGCAAAGTATTTGGGACCTCATTTTTTTTTTTTTTTTTGAGACAGAATCTCACTACGTTGACCTCGGTGGAGTGCTGTAGCATCACAACTCACAGCGACCTCTAGCTCTTGGGCTTAAGCGATTCTCTTGCCTCAGCCTCCCAAGTAACATGGAGTACAGGCGCCCACCACATCTGGCTATTTTTTTGCTGCATTTGTCATTGTTTAGCAGGCCTGGGCTGGGTTCCAACCCACCAGCCCCAGTGTATGTGGCCAGAGCCCTAAAAACTGAGCTATGGGCACCAAGCCCATTTGGGACCTCATTTCAAGGAAAATCCAAGACAGTAGCGTTTGTTTACATCACTTGGGCTCATTGAAATGCTGTGTGCTGCAACATCCACACTGCCTCATTGACACACATGCATGACTGGTCTCTAGCTTCTCTCTCTGGCTTCCTCTTGCACCATCCCAGACCATCAGGTCTGCAAATGTGTCATGTCCTCTCTCTCCCCACCCCAGGGCCTTTGCACAAGCTATCACTATTATCTGGAATTCTCTTCCTTTTCTTGTTGGCCTAGTCAGCATCCACTCATCTCTCATTTTATTGTTTTGTTTTGAGACAGAGTCTGACTCCGTCATCCTGGGTAGAGTTCCATGGCATCACAGCTCAAACTCTTGAGCTCAAGTAATCCTCCTGCCTCAGCCTCTCGAGTAACTGGGACCACAGGCACAGACCACAGTCTCTGGCTATTTTTAGAAGCGGAGTCTTGCTTTAGCTCAGGCTGGTCTCAAACTCGTGAGCTCAAGCACTCCACCTGTCTTAGGCTCCCAGAGTACTAGGATTACAGGCATGAGTCATTGTGCCAGGCCCTGAAGCTCAGTTTAGAAGTCAGGGAAGTGGGGCAGCGTCTGTGCTCAGTGAGTAGGGCGCCAGACCCATATACCGAGGGTGGCAGGTTCAAACTTGGCCCCAGAACTGCAACAACAAAAAATAGCTGGGCGTTGTGGCAGGGACAGGCACCTGTAGTCCCAGCTACTCGGAAGGCTGAGGCAAGAGAATTGCCTAATCCCAGGAATTGGAGGTTGCTGTGAGCTGTGTAATGCCACAGGACTCTACCAAGAGCGATAAAGTGAGACTCTTTCTCTATTAAAAAAAAAAAAAAAAAAAAAAAAAAAAATGGAAAATACATACTTTTCAAATGTACATAAAACAAATCTCAATGAATTTAAAAGAATGAAAACCATACAGAGTACTTCCTCAAGAGAATTTTACATCAGAAGAAGGAAAAATCCTGGGAAATCCCAAAATGCTTCAAATTAAACAACATACTTGTGAATTATCTGTGATTTTAAAAGAGAATCATGGCTTGGTGCTTGTGGCTCAAGTTGCTAAGGCTCCCGCCACATACACCTGAACTGGTGGGATCGAATCCAGCCTGGGCTGCCAAACAACAATGATGGCTACAACCAAAAAATAGCTGAACGTTGTGGAGGGCACCTATAGTCCCAGCTACTTGGGAGGTGGAGGCAGGAGAATCGCTTGAGCCCAGGAGTTGAAGGTTGCTGTGAGCTGTGATGCTGTGGCACTCTACCCAGGGTGACAGCTTGAGGTTCTGTCTCAAAAAAAAAAAAAAAAAAAAAAGAAAGAAAGAAAGAAAGAAAGAAAGAAAGAAAGAAAGGGAGAAAGAAAAAGAGAAAGAAAAGAAAAGAGAGAAGAAAAGAAAAGAAAGAAAGAAAAGAAAGAAAATCACATAGCCAGGCACCTGTGGTCCCAGCTACTTGGGAGTCCGAGGCAAGAGAATCACTTGAGCCCGAGAGTTTGAGGTTGCTGTGAGCTTGACACCAAGAGTGACATAGTGAGACTCTGCTTAAAAACAAAACAAAAAAAACAACAAAAAAAAAAGAATCACAAGAGAAAAAAGGGATTTCTGAATAAATAAAATAAAACAATGTAACTGAAATGAAATGAACATATTCCTAGAAAGACAAAAACTACAAAAATCTGAAAGAGTACTGTAACATCATAGCTCACAGAAATCTTAAACTCTTGAGCTCAAGCGATCCTCTTGCCTCAGTCTCCCAAGTAGCTGAGAGTACAAGCACCCACCACAACACCCAGCTATTTTTAGAGATGGGGGGAGGGTTCAGGGGAATGTCTCACTCTGGCTCAGGCTGGTCTTAAAACTGTGAGCTCAAGCAATCCACCTGCCTCAATCGTGAGCCACCATACCCTGGCCTTTATTTATTTACTATGTGGGGGAGACAGAGTCTCACTATGTTACCCTCAGTAGAGCACTCTGGCGTCATAGCTCATAGCAACCTCAAACTTCTGGGCTCAAGCAATCCTCTTGTCTCAGCTTACCAAGTAGCTGGGACTACAAGAGCCTACCACAATGCCCAGGTGGTTTTTCTATTTTTATAATAGTAGAGATAGGGTCTTGCTTTTGCTCACGCTGGTCTCAAACTCAAGCAATCCACCCACCTCCGCCTCCCAGAGTGCTAGGATTATAGGTGTGAGCCACTACACCTGGCCTCTATCAATTATTTAAAGAATAATACCAATTCCTTACAAACTCTTCCAGACAAGAGGAGGAAGAACCATTTCCTATCCCATTTAATGAGGCCAAATACTAACATAATACCAAAGCCAGAAAAAGACATCATGAGAAAAGAAAACTATAGACCAATGCTCCTCACAATTATTTATGCCCAAAGTCCTCAATAAAAAATTACCAACACTGTAATATGTAAGATTATATACCATTACATACTAAAATGCAAGACTGATTTAACATCCAAAAGTTCCAACCTGGACAATATAGCGAGATCTCATCTCTACGTAAATTTTTTTTAAAAAATTAGGAAGTATGGTGCGGTGCCTGTGGCTCAGTGAGTAGGGTACCAGCCCCACATACCAGGGTGGCAGGTTCAAATCTGGCCCCAGCCAAACTGCAACAACAACAAAAAAATAGCCAGGCGTTGTGGTAGACGCCTATCGTCCCAGCTACTTAGGAGGCTGAGGCAAGAGAATCGCCTAAGCCCAAGAGCTGGAGATTGCTGTGAGCTGTGATGCCATAGCACTCTACCAAGGGCAACAAAGTGAGTCTGTCTCTCTTTGACAGAGTCTGTCTCTAAAAAAAAAAAAAAAAAAATTTGCAAGGAATGGTGATATATTTCTACAGTCTCAGCTAATGTACCTGGGATCTCCAGAAGTTTGAGGTTATAGTAAGGAATGATTGTGCTACTGCACACTCGAGCCTAGCCAGAGTAAAACCTTATCTCTAAAAAAGTTATAATAAATTAAAATTTTTTTTTTAAATCCAAATATGGGGCTCAGTGCCCACAGCACAGTGGTTACAGTGCCAGCCACATACACTGGGGCTGGCAGGTTCGAACCCAGCCCCGGCCTGCTAAACAACCATGACAACTGCAACAAAAAAATAGCTAGGGGGCGGCACCTGTGACTCAGTGAGTAGGGTGCTGACCCGATATACTGAGGGTGGTGTATTCAAATCACCCCAACCAAACTGCAACAACAACAACAACAAAAATAACTGGGCGTTGTGTCAGGCGCCTATAGTCCCAACTACTCGAGAAGCTGAGGGAAGAGAATTGTCTAAGCCCAATAGCTGGAGGTTGCTGTGAGCTGTGATGTTACAGCACTCTACCAAGGGCAAAAAAGTGAGACTCTGTCTCTTAAAAAAAAATCGCCAGGCATT
Source organism: Loris lydekkerianus (assembly GCA_963574355.1). NCBI lineage: Eukaryota > Metazoa > Chordata > Mammalia > Primates > Lorisidae > Loris > Loris lydekkerianus. Next base: position 7,869 of record CAUYPK010107375.1, on the reverse strand, counting down.
GTGGCAAGTGCCTGTAGTCCGAGCTACTTCAGAGGCTGAGGCAAGAGAATCGCTTAAGCACACGAGTTTTAGGTTGCTGTGATCTGCGATACCATAGCACTCTACTGAGGGCAACATAGTGAGATTCTGTCTAAAAAAAAAAAAAAAAAAAAAAAAAAAAGGCGGACACAGTGGCTCATGCCTGTTATCCTAGCACTCTGGGAGGCCAAGGCAGGTAGAAAGCTTGAGCTCACAGGTTCAAGACCAGCCTGAGCAAAAAGCAAGATGCCATCTCTATTAAAAATAGAAAAACTGAGGCAAGAAGATGGCTTGAATCCAAGAGTTGGGAGGTTGCTGTGAGCTATGATGATACGGCACTCCATTCAGGGTGACAGCTTGAGATTCTTCTCAAAAAAATAAAATGAAGAAAGAAAGAAATCCAAATATGGGCTAGGTGCAATGGCTCAGGCCTATAATCCTAGCATCATTAGACTACTAGAACTGACTTCAGCCAGGCCTGGGGACTTCACTGCCCCGTGCCCTACAGGAGATGCAGCGAGAGCACAAGGTGAAAGATACGTGAGGGTAGGAGTCGCTGCTCCTGAGCTTTGAGGCCTTCAAAGCCAGGAAACAGACTTACCTCTTCCTCTTCTTCTGAACCACTTTCTTCACTATCAGATCTTGGTGCAACTTCATACCTAGAAAAAATATTAGAAGTTTAAAATAAATGTGCTCAGAATCAGCAGGGCTCACTTTCCCTAGCAAACCAGGCTGAAATCCAATGCAAGCAAAATCACGCCCAGTTGCCAACCCAGGACCAAGGCCCACCGCCGACTCAAGATCCCAGCTGCATCTGCATGTGAGGCCCAACTCACCCCGGGTTCATCTCGAGCCAAGCCTCCAGCTGCCCTGCTTTTGGGGCATCTGTGCCTGTGAGGATCTTGCCACTCTCCACGTGGATCACCTTCACGGGGAGGTCGCTCATCTGGCTGGTCTCATCCAGAGGCTGCAAAAAGTCACCCATGTGACCTGAGGTTCTGGGGCCTCCATACCCCAGGAACCCAGAGTGGAGCAGAACTAATTGCTGCCAACTTGGGAAGTGTCCACCCAACTCCACACCCAGAAATGGCACGTAAACATGGCCAGTGGTGGTAAAAATGGGTGAACTGTATATTCAATAAATAATTCAGTAAAAACATATAACTGAATAGTCCTGGCCACATGACAGTTCTTTCTTCAAGGCAAATGACAAATTTTATTTTAATTATTTTGTTTGAGACAGAATCTCACTTTGTCACCCTTAGTAGATGACCTGGCATCATAGCTGACAGCAACCTCAAACTCTGGGGCTTAATGGATCCTCCAAGCCTCAGTCTACAGAGTACCTGGGACTACAGGCACCTGCCAGAACATCTGGTTATTTTTACAGACAGGGTGGTCTCGAACTCCTGAGTTCAGTTAATCCACTTGCCTTAGCCTCCCAAGTGCTGGGATTAAAGGCGTGAGCCACCATATCCAGCCTGACTTATACATTTTAATTTTCAAATAGGCCAAATACAGCATAGTGTAGGCACTCTCTCTACCCTTGCGCCTAATTCTGACAGTTTCTCTCTTCACAGGCATCCATTGGTATTCATTTCTTGTATCCTTCCTATTCAATTCCACACAGAAAAAGGGCTCTCATCATTTTTATTTCTTCCCACTTTTTACACAAACAGCTCTACTATTTTTATTTCCATTTTTTACAAACGGCTCTACTATTCACATTCTTCTGGCTGTTGATTTTTTTCCTCCACTTCTACTTCATCAAGGATCTTTTTTTGTTATGAAAAATTAACTGGAATATTTGAAAAATAAAATAACTTCCTCTTAGCAACAAATATAAAATTTCTCCTGTTGAGATATCAACTTTGGATGAACACCTCCCTGCCCCCATTTCCTCTTTCTTATTTCCTAGAGAAAGCTTCTAGGATGAAGACAAAGTTCTTGGCTTTCATCTTCCAGGAACTTATGATACCTACCTCCAAAAATGCTTACTGTCACCATTATTCACACAGTAAAGCGGTATTAGTCCCCAAAGGCTAAACGCTCCCTTTTAGAGTAGCACTGTGGAGGGTGACAGCAACTCCTTATCCCAACAATGGGCTCTACAGGCTGCTCAACCAGGAACTTTCAACTCTGCATCCTCCCTGCGATTACCAGGGGAGGGGTTAAAGACGCTGATGACCATACCTTTTCCCTACACCCAAAATTCTGAATGAACTATTCTAGGGTAAGGCTTGAGTATCCCTACTTTTTTTGTTTTTGGAGACAGGGTCTATGTTTCACAGGCTGGAGTACAGTGGCTTTTCACAGGCATATTCATAGCTCATGCACACTTGAGTCTTCAAAATGGCCTTAGGCAGAAGTCTTTGCACTGTAGTAAAATGCCAGCACAAATTCTAAAAAAAATTAAATTCAATATCACATTTTAAGTAAAATCACTTGAAGTATGTATTTGAGTTAGCCACCAGTCATTCACTTCTGGGAATCAAGCCTATAGTACTGGACTATAGACTAAATTTTCTATCTACAAAATTCTTTTGATGCCCTAACCCACAATGTGACGGTATTTGGAGATGGGGCCTTTGGGCAGTAATTAAAGTAAGACAAAGTTATGTGAGTAGGGCTATCAGAATGGGATTAGCACCCCTGTAAGAAGAGGCATCAAGCTAGGTGTGGTGCCTCATTGGCTCATGCCTGTAGTTGGGATCTCAGTTAGGAGGATAAGGCAGGAGGATTCCTGAGCATAGGAGTTCAGGGCCAGTCAGGGCAATACAGCAAGAACCTGCACAATGAGAAGAAAAAAAAAAAAAAAAAAAAGATAAGACACTAATCTCTGTCTACCATGTGAGCATGGCAGCCATCAATAAACCAGGAAGAGAGTCCTCACCAGGAACCAGCCCAGCTGGCACCTTGATCTTTGACTTGCAACTCTCAGAACTGTAAGAAATCAATTTCTGCTGTTAAAGCCCCCTGGCTTATGGTATTTTGTAATGGCAGCCCAACACATGATGTACAAAGGATGCTCACTACAGCAACATGCACAGCATGACAAAAGGGAAAAACTGACAGGCGAACAGCTGAGCAAACAGGACACACAGGACTGCTTTGTGCCACATCTCTGGAAGCAGCCTAAATAGCTATCAATTTGACTGATTAACTGAAATTGAATACATGGCACAAAAATACGAATTGGCTTGATATAGTAAGTTGCCCAAACCACCCACTAAATGGAAAAGGTCTAGCTATGTCTAGACTCACCCCAACAGTTTTAAAACTAAAAGGATATAAGCATAAAGATTTCCAAAAAGGTATATAGAAGATGTCAACTAGAAAGCTACCTATATACTCGAGTATATACAGTATACAGAAGGCATCAGCTGTGCCCCTGAGAGAGCACAGTTCATGTACTCATCTGAATTTTTTCTATAAGAATTACTTAATTCAGGCGGTGCCTGTGGCTCAGTGAGTAGGGTGCCAGACCCATATACCGAGGATAGCGGGTTCAAACCCGGCCCTGGCCAAACTGCAAAATAAATAGCTGGGCTTTGTGGCAGGTGCCTTTAGTCTCAGCTACTCAGGAGGCTGAGGCAGGAGAATCAACGAAGCCCAGGAATTGGAGCTTGCTGTGAGCTGTGACACCACAGCACTCTACCAAGGGTGATAAAGTGATACTGTCTCTACAAAAAAAAAAGAAAGAAAGAAAGAAAGAAAAAAAATTACTTAATTCAAAAAAGCAAGCAATGGGGGCAGCACCTGTGGCTCAAAGGAGTAGGACGCCGGCCCCATATGCCAGAGGTGGCAGGTTCAAACCCAGCCCTGGCCAGAAACTGAAAAAAAATAAAAATAAAAATAAAAAATAAAAAGCAAGGAATGACTATGTCTACTTTGGTGACTTTAGAAAGAACAAGCAAGTGGACAAAGGCTAACTTGGAAAGAAATCTAAGATATGACGTGAGGCAGGAAAAACAAAACACCCACCAGCACACACATAAACCTACAGCAAACACCACAAAGGTTCCTCAAGGTTTCTCTCTGGGAAGGACTACAGAGGACTGAGAATAGGTGATATACAAAATGCTTTCTATTTGCCCATCTTTTTATATAACTTTCTACCAAATGAGTATATAAAATGGCCATCAGACGGTGAGCCCTCTCCGAGGGGGCCACTTTGTATAGTTCTGACTTTTAAAATCACACGAGTGTTTCATGTATTAAATAAATGTTAGATGAATAAATAAAACGAACAAGGATGGGAGAGACCACAGTAAGGAGAGCAGAGGGAGAGAACTAATCCAAGTAATTTCCAGGCACAATATTTGTAGGACGTACCGCAGGGCTGAAGAACTATGAACAAACACTGACCTCGACCAAGAAGGCTTCTTCACAGGGTATCGGTTAGCAATTTGGAAGGTAACTTCTGGGCCTCCTTGGACTAAACAAATAAATAAATGTATTGTGGCTAATGGGAGCCAGGTTCTCGAATTTAGAATTATGGAACAGGTAGGGATATAAATAACTCTCTAGTGTTAGATTAGAATTGAAGGTATCAGCATGACCTCCAGATTTTTAATATGCATGAACGGCAATGCAGATGTGTGTATTTGCTAGGTCTGGCTACAGAGAGGGCCTAGAAGTAATGACAGCCTGGTAGCAATGAGCACACCCAGAGTCAGACCTTTGTTTCTAAATATTTTAATAAAAAGAACCAATACTACTTAGAGAAATGACTAATTCCAGGGCTTGAGAGGAAAACCAGAAGAGGGTGATAAGGAAGGAAGCACTCCGAGGATGCCAAGTACATGTCAAAAGGACACAGGGGCCAATGTGAAAGGGCTTCTACTGGCCCAAACTGAATAACCAAAACAAATAACAACAAGGATTACAATCCACTCAGTGAAATAAGAATCCATGAGTCTACATCATGGAGTGGCAAATTTACGACCAAATAAAACATTAGGAAAAACTGTTCCTACTATAGGAAGCCAATTAAATAAATGCAGAAGGAATGATGAGATTAAAAATCACCATTTAGGGCCAGGAACGGTGGCTCATGCCTGTGATCCCAGCACTCTGGGAGGCCAAGGCCAGGATTGCATGAGCTGAGGAGTTCGATACTAGCCTGAGCCAGAGCAAGACCCTCTCGTCTTTACTAAAAATAAAAAAGCTGAGGCCAGAGGAGCTCCTGAGTCCAAGAGCTGGAGGTTGCTGTAGATGCCACAGCACTCTACCCAGGGCGACAGCTTGAGACTCTGTCTCAAAAATAAAAAAAATAAAAAAAAAAATAATAATAATAATAAAACTCACCATTTTGTAACCATCACTGCCAAAACTGATACAGGCAAAAAGAATCAATGGATGCTAAAACACTAGAATTTTGAGAAGTTACAAAATAGCTAAGTAGTCTTGATTATCTCCCCACAAGGTACTTAATGATTACAAAAGGAAAAATAGTACCTTTACAGTGGAGTGCCCTTGGCAAATACCAAGGGATCAAGGTCATTGTCACCAGGGACTTCACAAAACTACGCCTTATACTCTAATGTGATGTATGGAGGACAGAGGGTCACATCGGGGTCTTTGACCCAAAACACATAACTGGAACCTAAGCACGGGAAAACATCAGAAAAACCCACACTGAGGACCACTGGATAAAATGCCTAGCCCAAGCTCTTCACAAAGTTCACGGTCTTAAAGGGCAAAGAAAAACTGAGAAGCTGTTGCAGATCAAAGAAGACCTAAGAGACCTCCACCAGAGGTTTTTCTGCTGTTGCGAAGGACACCAGAGAGACAATTGGCACAGCCTTAATACAAAGGCCTACAGATTGGGCAACAGTATTGTATCAATGTTCACTTCCTGCATCATCATGGCAGATGATGATGACCTTCTCTTTGGCATTACACACTGAAATATATGCAGATAAGGGTTGTCATGTCTGTTACCTTATTCTCAAAGAATTCAGGAAAAAATACATATGAAAAAGGTGGGGCGGCACCTGTGGCACAAAGAAGTAAGGCGCTGGCCCCATATGCTGGAGGTGGCAGGTTCAAACCCAGCCCCAGCCATAAAAAAAGGGTGGGCGGTGCCTGTGGCTCAGTAGGTAGGGTGCCAGCCCCATATACCAAGGGTGGCGGGTTCGACCAGCCAAAACAGCAGTGACAACTGCAACAAAAATAGCCAGGCATTGTGGCAGGTGCCTGCAATCCCAGCTACTTGGGAGGCTGAGGCAAAAGAATCGCTTAAGCCCAAGAGTTGGAGGTTGCTGCGACTCTACCCAGGGCAACAAAGTGAGACTCTGTCTCAAAAAAAAAAAAAAAAAAGGTGAAGCATACACAGGAAGCCTCCCAAGGGTAATCCAACATTTTTTTTTCCTCTGTTGCACACTGGAAGAGTAAGAATTGTCTTGGGCCACATATTAAAAATACAAACACTAGTGAAAGCTTACGAGCAAAAAAACAGGTCCATGCGTACTTTTCATGACACATGATGCCACAGATAAGCAAACAGTCCTTAAGTAATCTGCACATGGCCCATGGGCCACAGGTTGAACACCCCTGCAGACTTTCTTGCACCTGTCCTGTAAGTCTGAAATTATGATAAAGTAAAAACTTAAATTTAAGTAGTGCACCACCTGATTGTTCACAGTCAGTTACAGATTGAACCCCTTGTTCTCCTCACTACTGAACTTGACTAGGCTAAAAAGAAAAGAGAAAAAATAGTGCCATGCATGCATAGCAAAAGGTCTGAAAGGAGACACACTTGATATGCAGGACGGAAGGGGTAGGATGAGATGTGCTGGGATTCTCACCCTCATTATGAACAGTATCTGGAATCTGAAAAGAAGCTTAAAACATGGTGCAGACCCAAGCCAAGGGGCTGGGTTTGCACTTCCACAAGACACCTGCTTCTGGGTGGCACCTGTGGCTCAAGGAGCCGGGCCCATATACAAAAGGTAGTGGGTTCAAACCTGGCCCCGGCCAAAAACTGCAAAAAAAAACCAAACCAAGAAACTGCTTCCGTACCTCACCATCAGGCCCAATGGCAGGCGTCTGTCCTTCTGCATTTTCAGCCTTCTGGAAGTAAAGGGAGACAGAATCAGGCCCTGACCTAGCAGGCTAAGGCTGCCCATGCAAAGGCAGCCACCTCCAGCCCTCCTGGCTCACCTTCTTTTTCTTTTTCTTCTTCTTTTCCTTGGCAACCTGGGCGGCCTTGTGCTGCCGAACCAACTCCGTGAGGTTAGCCACATACTCGTCCGTCTGCTGCAAGAGGTAGGCCAGGCGCTTGTCCTTCTTTTGATCAATGAGCTTGCGGTAGCCCTCCTCGTCTTCAGCCTGCAGGAGCATGAACGTTACACCGTTTGTTCATGAGTCAGCACCTGAGACAGGCAAGCCCAGGACAGGGCCCCACTGTGGCTGCTGTTATCCCTCATCCAGAGGAGCATTTAGGGAGTGCTTACCTCATGCTGGCACTGCACTACCGGCCCTTAGTAACTATCATCAAATACTAGACTCCAAAGACACCTGGTAGGCAGACCTTAGCCTGCCAAGCGCCATTTCCAGAGGCCACAAGAGAGTCCTGTCCTCTCTGTCCACCAAACATACACCAAATCAAAACACTTCTCCCCACTTGGCCTGAGCCACATCACTCCCACGAACTCAAACTCCTACAGGAACCCCTATCAGATCACAACGGGCGGCGCGCCCCGCCCGGGCGGGCGGCGCCGGCGGGGGCGCGCGCCGCGCGTTGTGATCTGAGAGGGGTTCCTGTAGGAGTTTGAGTTCGTGGGAGGGATGTGGCTCAGGCCAAGTGGGGAGAAGTGTTTTGATTTGGTGTATGTTTGGTGGACA
>CAUYPK010107374.1:0-34652 GCA_963574355.1 Loris lydekkerianus | reverse complement strand
TTGTTCTATTCTGAAACCTGTTTGAGGAATTAACCCAATGAGGGGTTTTAGACATGCGGGGACTCAGGCTGAAACAGTTACGGGCCTTTAGGGGTCTTCTTGCTGGGTATAACAAATGTTCTTGAGAATGATCAATAAGCTGTTCTCCTATTTAAATCTACTTTCTTTGTCTGACTTTCTAGAGCTGGAGTTGGAAAGTTACATAACTCTTTTTGTAGAAGTCCTTGACCTCTTTTGTCATGTATGTGTTTAAGTATTTCATATTCTTTGAAGCTACTGTGAAGGAATTGTGTCCATATTTGCTTCTTAGCATGGCTGTTACTGGCAGCTACTGATTTGTGAACAATGATTTTATAGCCTGAGATGTCATTGTATTTCTTACTCATTTTCAGGAGTTCTGTAGTTGAATCTTTAGGGTTTTCTAAGTATAAGATAATATTATCAGTAAAGAGCAAGCGTTTGACCTCCACTGGCACCACTGATGCCCTTATATCCTTCTCTTGCCTGATTGCATTGGTTAGAACTTCCAGAACAATGTTGAATAACATTGGTGATAGAGGACAACCTTGTCTGGTTCTACTTCTAAGTGGAAGAGCTTTCAGTGTTACACCATTCAGCATATTAGCTGTGGGTTTGTCATAGATAGCTTCAATCAGCTTAAGAAATGTGCCACCTATGATTATTTTCTTAAGTGTTCTTATTAGAAAATGATTCTGAATTTTAACAAATGTTTTTTCTGCATCTATTGAGAGGATAATACGATCTTTGTTTTTGCTTCTATTGATATGATGAGTTACTTTTATGGATTTGCATATGTTAAACCAGCCTTGCATCCCTAGGATGAAGCCCACTTGATTATGATGTATAAATTATTTTAATGTGTAGCTGCAATCTATTAGCTAAGATTTTATCAAATATTTTTTCATCAATATTCATTAGTGGGGTCTATAGTTCTCCTTTTCAGTTGGATCCTTTCATGGTTTTAGAATCAGGATGATGTTCGCTTCATAGAATGTGTTGGGGAAGGTTCTTTTCTTCTCAATGTTTTGAAATATGTTCTGCAGTATGTGTACAATCTCTTCCTTGGAGGTTTAATATAATTCTGGTGTGAAGCCATCTTGTCCCAGACTTTTTGTTATTGCTGTTGTTGTTGGAAGACTATTGTTTCTTCAATCATACTGCCTAATATTGATATTCAAAAGACTTATTTCTTCCTGGTTAAGTCTAGGAAGATGGAGTGATTACAGGCATTAGTCCATTTCCTCCACATTGTCAAATTTCTGAGCATAGAGTTATTTATAGTAGTCAGAAATAATCATTTGTATCTCTGTGGTTATTTTTCCCTTTTCATTTGTAATTGTGGTTATTACAAATTTTGCTTTTCTATTTCTAGTTAATTGCACCAATGGTTTATCAATTTTATTTATCCTTTTCAAAGAACCAACTTTTGTTTCATTAATTTTCTGAATGATTTTTTTTTCAATTTCATTTATTTATGATTTAATTTTGGTTATTTCTTTCCTTCTACTAGTTTTGGGATTGGAGTCTTCCTCCATTTCCTTAAGATGATTCATTGGGTTGTTAATTGGCTAGTCTTTTCATATGTAGACATCGAATGCAATAAATTTCCGTCTTAGGATTGCTGTTGCAGTGTCCCACAGGTTCTTGTAGCTTATAACTTCATTGTTCTTATGTTTGAGGAATTTAACAATTTCCTCCTTTATCTCTTCGTTGACCCAACTGTCATCCAGCATAAGATTATTTAATTTCTATGTCTTTGTGTGAGATGACAATTTTTGTTGAAGTTAAATTCCACCTTTATTCCACCTTTCTTGTGGTCTAAGAAGATACAAGGTATAATTTTGATTATTTTAATTTTATTGAGATTTGCTTTATGATATGATCTATTTCAGAGTACGTTCCATAGGCTAATGAGAAGAATGTATATTCCTTAGCTTTGGGATGGTGTGTTCTGTATATGTCTATTAAGTCCTTTTGTTCTAGGCTCATGTTTAAGTTCCTTGTATCTATTTTTAATTTCGGTTTTAAGGATCTATCCAGTTCTGTTGGAGGTGTGTTAAAGTCCTGAGGTTTATGGTATTATAGGATACATACTGCTAAGACCAACTAAGACCAATTCATAAATAGAAAACATTTAAGTTGGATGCATAAATATTTAGAATTGAAATGTCTTATTTTATTGTTCCTTTGACCAGTATAAAGTGACCTTCTTTGCCTTTCTTAACTTTAGTTGCTTTAAATCCACTTGGATCTGAAAATAAGATTGTAACCCCTCTTTCCTTGATTTCCATTTTCCTGATAGTTTGTTTCCCAATCCTTCACCTTGAGTTTTGTCCTTTGAGGCTAGGTGTATTTCCTGGAAAACACATATCAATGGCTTGTGCCTTTTTATCCAATCAGCCAGTTTGTGCCTCTTCAGTGGGGAATTCAAGACATTCACATTAATTCAGAGAAATTATAAGTGTAGTGGAGCTCCATTCATCTTTTTTTGTGTAAGTTCATTGCTTAGCTTTATCCTTTGCATCATTGTACATGCTGGTTTTGTCCTTTAGTTACTGGGTATTTACTTTGCTGGTCTTCCAGTATGTTGGTCAGTGTGGAAAATAGGTTTATGTATTTCTTATAGAGCTGGCCTTATTGTGGCAAATGTCCTCAATGTTTGCAGATCAGTCAGAGATTTGACTTCTCCATCAATTTGAAAGGGTATCTTAGCAGAATATAGAATTCTGAGCTGAAAATTATTTTGTTTAAGAAGTTTAAAGGTAGATGACCATTCTCTTCTGGATTGAAAAGTTTCAGTTGAGCCATTCATGGTCACCCTGATGGATTTTCCCCTGTAGGTCCATTGTTGCTTTCTCCTGGCTGCTTGCCATGTATCGCCTGGACAACAGGTGATGTTCTGGTATATGAGATGCTAATCATGATGATGATACAGCTGTATAAGATGGAAGCTGGAAGCCACTATCTTGCCAAGGAGTTCTGGTCCCATTTTTCTAATTTTTTTGCTCTCAATTCCCCCAGAGTTGAGAGTCTGAAGCCCTTGTCAGCTTCATTGATAGATACACTCTGGCCTTTCCAAACAGTATCCCTTGAACATACAGTGGCTATCCTGGGAAGATATATTTTGTTTAAATCTCCCCATGGGTAGGTGCTCAGCTCAGAAGGTGCATCAGAAGAGGCTTCACACTAGGATCCTGCAAGCTTTTCCTCCCAAGAAGCTCTCCTACAATGGCTGTGCCACCCAGCAGCCCAACATCAAGAGCTTTACTCCTGGTGGCTCAATGTTGCCCCTGGTACTATTCAACATCACTGACACAAGCTCTCCCAAGGTTACTCCAGCAAGTAACCTGTCATTCAGCATAAGATTATTTAATTTCTATGTCTTTCTGTGGAGATGACAATTTTTGTTGAAGTTAAATTCCACCTTTATTGCAGAATAAAGTTAAATTCCACCTTTATTCCACCTTTCTTGTGGTCTGAGAAGATACAAGGTATAATTTTGATTATTTTAATTTTATTAAGATTTGCTTTGTGATATGATCTATTTCGAAGTCTGTTCCATAGGCTAATGAGAAGAACGTATATTCCTTAGTTTTGGGATGGTGTCTCCAGGTCCACACCCCCCCAAAAAAAAAAAAAAAATTGTGGAAAAAAGGCTTTCTCTGTCTGAAAACCATTGCAGAACCAGCTAGCCTCTGCTGGCACACAATCACTTGCCTCCTGTGCCCGTTGTACACTGCTCCCAACCCCTTCACTAGGTCCTGCAGTCTACTATTACCTCCTTGTGCCCCTAAAGCAATGTTTCTGGGCAGAACCCCCTAGACAGAAGTGGTTGGAGTCCTTCCTCCCTGATCTCATCAGGAGTGGCTCCAAATGAGATGTCTCTAATCTGCCATTTTGCTCTGCCCCCATTCAATTTTTTGTAATTTTAAAACTGAATAGTTTTTTAATTGCCTTGGGGAAAGAATTATAATAATATATCCCTGTGACAAAATAAGGCGTTGGCCTTAAGAATTGTATAATGTTTATATCATACTCTACATAAAAATATAAATCTCATCTCCAGTAACAATGGTGGAAATAGGTTTCATATTTTATAAAACTGACATTCAAATTTACTGTTTTAAAACTCTATATAATACCTGACCAAATTAGTCTTTTCTCTATTCAAATGTTATACTACTTAATATAATATCTGAAAAAAACTCACTAAGAATATAATTACTTTCCAATAAGACAACTATCATTCTAGCTAAACCCCGCAAAATTATAAAACCCATATATTTAGCCTTTGTGATCAAACCATAAGAGTTTTGAGGCTGATAATTTAGCAGTACAAATAGGCCACGAATTACAATGGTGCAAAAGTGATACACATTCAATAAAAACCATACTTCAAGTACTAATACAACTATTTTGTTTTTCACTTTCAGTACAATAGTCAAAAACTTACATGATGAATTAAGTAATTTATTACACACAGATTTTGTGTTAGATGATTTTGCCCAACTTTAGACTAATGTAAGTGTTCTAAGCATATTTAAGGTAGACTAATCCAAGCATTGATTTTTGGTAGGTTAGATGTATTTAATGTATTTTCAACTTAAAATATTTTCAATTTGCTATGGGTTTATTGTACATAACCCCATTGCAAGTTGAGGCACATCTATATACCTAAAAATAAAAATCTGATAACATTATTCATACTTAAGTACAGACATTAATCATTAATTATGAAAGGGTATTTCTCGAAGTCATTTATTTATTCATACTATCCACTCATTTATTTATTCATACTATCACAAATACTGGAGAAAGTATGCTGAACTAAGCAGGGAGAGTCTTTCCTTTTGTCATTTAAAAGTTCAAAATCTCTAATCAGATTTACCATTTTGCAAAGGTGTCAATTCATTAGTCAAAAAAGCAGTGTATATTTATCAATACATATCAGCAAATAATATTTTTATCACAATAATACTTAATTTTTAATTCTCAAAACTTTTTACTGACTAAAGTTATACTGATACTTTATATATATGACTAAAGTCATATATATAACTTTATACCCATGTGCATATGGTGCCAAAAAAAATCATACACATTTTAATAAAGGAAAAGACTGCATTAAAATTATAATACTCAAAATATACCAATAACAAAAGATTATTCAAGTGATGTTGAGCACCTCTTATAACTGCAGAAGTCAAATATGACTTGAGTATTATAAATTTAATAGTTTTTTTTTTCCTTTCTTAATATGTGTCTACATTTTTGGCACCCTATGTATATATTTATTATAAGCATTGAGAAAAAACAAAAAAGATAAATATAGGAATTAAAATCATTCATAATTCATAATCCCACCACTCACATTTGTTAAAAGGCACCCTCCCAACTATACTAAAAAGTCATAAATCCATTGACATATACATGTAGTCCATGTCTGGTCTTTGTATTCTATACCAGTAGTAGAAATAGGAACAAAATACAAGTAGTAGAAATATGAAAAAAGAACTTAACTGAGCACTTCACAAAAAAAGACTACCCACATGAGCAATCAACATGTAAAAAGACAGCCAACATCATTAGGCATCAGAGGAATAAAAATTAAAACAATTTAATATTTTTCAGAAAGGCTAAGGTGAAAAGGAGAAACAATAACTATTATTAGAAAGTATTTGAAGAAACAAACTTGTTTACATTGCTGGTAAGAATATACATATAGAGTATAATCACTCTAAAAACTGTTCAGAGTCTTCTAGAACTGATTATATATGTACATTATGGATTCAATCATGTACTTCATAGGTGTAAATATATTCAACAGAAAAAAATGTATACTAAAACTCATATATAAAAATATACACAACAGAATTACTTATAGTAGACCCAAACTAGAAACATTCCAAGTATTTACTTATAGTTAAGTAAACATCAATATATTGATAAATAGAATTCTTTTCAACAACAACAACAATCAAACGATAGGCAAAACATCATACAAATCAATAGAAAAATACTAGTAATCCAATTTTAAAATGTGAAAAGGCCCTAAATAGTCATTTTTCCAAAGAAGACATAAACAGCCAACAGGTATATGAAATTATGTTCAATATCACTAATCATCATGGAAATACAAATCTAAACGAAAATGATGTCTCACCTCACATCTGTTAGGTGGCTATTATGAAAAAGTCAAAAGGCGGTAAGTGCTGGTGAAAATGAAAAAGGAAGCTTTGTTCACTGCTGGTGTGAAGTTTCTTAATTCTAACCAGGTCTTAAATAGACCCAGGTGTCACAATAGTCCCAAAGTGTTGAGGACAGTTGCAAGGAGGAAAAGAGCCCCAGGAGTCTTACACCTTGCAAGAGGCCAGTGAGACAGAACACTCGCGCTAGTCAGGCAAAGCAGATTTTATTATCACAAAATAGGCAGTGAGAATAAATAGAAGCCTTGGATCCATAGCGAGCCAGTCATCTAAGGCTCCAGAAAGCATTCCAGAGCAGATAGAGTCCCCACATTGCACCCCAGCTGAGGGACCCTGAAAATGATCTTCCCTGTCTTTATATCCCGTGGGAACCACTTGACTCACTGACCACAAGCATTGGAGAACATCCTGTGCTCTAAAAAACATAGATACAGTCTGGGTTGTTCTAAACACTTCCTCCTTATCTCAGAGTGTCACCCTCATCATACATTCTGTGGTTATTCTGACAGCTAAAAGCAATAGGGAGAAGGGGCAGGAAAGTCAAGGAGATCTGGGTACAGGTCTTTCTACAGTAGATGGGACTGTAGACCAGTACAGCCATTATGGGAAAGAGTATGGAGACTCCACAAAACATTAAAAATAGAACTAACAATATTAAAAACAGATCCGGCAATCTCACTCAGATTATATATCCAAACAAAATAAAATCACTATGTCAAAGAGATATCTGGACTCCAAGATATGGAAATAATCGATGAGTCCATCACCAGATGAATTAATGTAAAGGGTATGAGAGATGTAAATGTAGTGTAGAATTACATAGTGAGATAGATAGATAGATAGATAGATAGATAGACAGACAGACAGATAGATAGATAATGGAGTACTATTCAGCCTTTAAAAAGAAATCCTATCATTTTCAGCAACATAAATGAAAACTGAAGACATTAGGGTAAGTGAAATAAGCCAGACGCAGTCAAACAAATACTGTGGCATCTAAAAAACATTAAATTTGAGGTGATTGAATGGAATAGTAGCTGCGAGGTATTGAGGGATCATAAAATGGTGAAATTTTGGTCACAGGATACAAACCATCAGTTATAAAATGAATAAGCACTGATGATCTAATGTACAGCATGATAACTATAGTTACTATATTACTGTATACTTGAAATTTTTTAAGAAAGTAGATATTAAGTATCCTCACCTCAAAAAAGACTATGTGAGGTGATAGAAGTATTAACTAGCTTGACTGTGGTAATCATTTCACTATATATATACATATAAAAACAGCATGTTGTGCCTACTAATTATATAATGGAAGTGTTTCAAACATACTATTAAGTGAAAGAAGACAGATACAAATGAGTACATCCTGAAAGATTCTGTTAATATAGAAAGTTAAAAAAGGGGGAACAAAATTATCTTCATTGAATCTGAAATGTTCATCTGTTTTATAGTGTATTCAAAATTATCTTGAGTTCCTCAAAAAAGAATCATTTGAGGTTTTAATAAAGCTAACCAAGTAGGAAATTACCTTCATGCCAATGATTAACTTCCAAGTGCACTACCTGGTAAGACCTCCTGGAGGCTCAGAACAGAAAGGCTTAGAGTAAGATGCTTAAAATATCAGGGGAAAAAAAAAAAAAAAAAAAAAGCCATGAAAGAGGTGTGGTAGATGTTTACTTAGAATAGAGTTCAAGCAGGTGGAAGTACACTACCTGAATTCCAGTTGTATCCCTGTGAGTTTTCTCTCTCCCTCTCTCTTTCTCTTTTTTTCCCTTCATCTGCCTTCCCTGTTGATGGTGTGGTTATGATGACCAGAGCTGAGGTCCCTGCATAAAAGCAAGTGGCCAAAATGAACCAGGTGCCAATAAAACACATTTGCTCTATGAGAGACATTCAAGGGCAAGTACAGCGGACTCCACATGTGTGGTTCTCTTTCCCTCATAGGGTTCCTATTGCAAGTCTGAACCTCTGTCTGTGCCACACTCTGCCCCTCAGTTAGAAGCTTGCTGATCTCCGTTCACCCAGGAAGGAATCTCTCCTTTCTGAAATTTACTCCTTTAATCTTATTTCCACTAATAGTTCTCTGATATGCTTAAAAATATGTAAAATTTCACATTATCCAGTTAATTTCTAGCCATTGTAGCAGGAACAATAATGTACCGTGACCTTCTATATTATAATTATTAGGGGACTCATTCTTATCAATTTCGAAGTTTTTTATTTTCACTGCATTTTGTTTTGGTTTAAATTTAATTTGAATGTCTGTTTTGACTTTATAGTATAAGAGGTATAAAAATAAGGAATTTATGTCTTGTTTAATGTTTGTATATGTTTCAAATCAAAAATAATTTAGGTTAAAAAAAGTTTTTAAAAAAAGTCAAAAGTACTGCTGAAAGGCATGATGGACCCACCTAAATTTTTCTCTTTTATTTCTCTTTTGAAACAAAAGCCTTAAGCTGCTGGTTAAAGAGAAGCAATTCCTTGTCTTTAAGGACACTGGTAAAGATGTTCCTTTGACGCAGTAGTGCAGCTGAAGGAAGAAAGCAGAAAATGACCTTTAGCCCCCAAACATAAATTTTGTGCTGGAAACCTACAGGGGGAGAGAAGAGGTATCATTGAGAAAGTTTTCCCACCAGAATCCAAGATTCCATATAAATCTTAGGATTTATATTGAACCAGAAAAACAGAAAACATCTTCCTCCCCCTGGTCCCACCGCCACACTCGCAAGCATCAAGTGGCATCACTCTTCTGCTTGGAAAGGGGGGGAAATGGCAAAGAAAGCCCCTCTCTAAAGCACAAGATCAAAAGAAAGACCTAAAGTTGAGGATAACGTGAATATTCAGAAAAACTGTAGCAAACCAACCCCCACCTTAAACCAAGGTAATGCTACAAGAATTTTAAGGTTAATCATAACAACAAAATAGCCCAAACTCTGTTCAATTCTAACAAATGGACTCAGCCCTACATACTAGAGGCCTAACAAAATAAAATGTGCACCCATTTACCCACTTCCAGACATAAAATTGTTTTACCTCAGTTTCCATGGTCCTACACAAGACATCAGCTTTCAACAAATAAAGGAATCAAAGGAATTAAAAAACACACACTTTCAAGAAACAAAACAATGAGACCGGATTTTATGCTATAGAAACTATAATAAAGAAAACTTAAATAGGACTGATTAGTATGTAAATGACTTAATAGAAAGGATAGCAGTCATAATCTGATGAAAATTTTCAGCAGAGAGAGGAATTCCTAAGAAAGAATCAAAACAATGTGCTTGAAAGTAGAATGCCTTTGGTTGATCAGTAGAGTTGACACAGCAGAGGAAAGAAATAGTGAACTTGAAAATAGGCAAATAAAAATGACTCAAACTGAAACACTGAGAGAAGAACAAATAGGAAAGAAAAAGAATGGAAGAAAATACCAAAAACTGTGAGACAATATTAGCAGACTAAGATATATGCAATTGGAATTATTCTAAAAGCAGAGATAAACTAAAATAGGAAATATTTCAAGCACGAAAGTCTGACAATTTTTAAAAATGCATACACAAGAATCTCATGAACATCAACCAGAATAACTATAACACACACGCACTGTGATATGATACGACATATCATATTCAAACTACTCAAAAGGAAAGAAGAGAAAATGGAGTCTCAAAAAATAGCTAAAGATGAAAGGCACATGATATGAAGAAACAAACATGAGAATTACAGCAAATTTTTCTTATCATAAACAATGCAAGCCAGAGAACAATGCACTGACGTATTTAAAGTGATGAAAGAAAAAAACTGTCATATGTAAGAATTCCATACTCTGAAAATATACTGCAAAAATAAAAGAGAAATAGGATGAAGAGAGAAGATGTCTGACCAGAGATGTCAGCTGCCAGATCCTCTCAGAAAGAAGGAAAAGTTTAAGATGAAAAAGAAAAAAGAAAAATAATAAACATGAATTATGTATAATTCTGAGGAAAATGTGCCAGAACCTATGAAGATTCCACAGGAAGAAGTTGCAAAGCAGAATAAGAAGGAGCAAGATATCAGTAGAGGTCAATTCCCAAGAGACTTGGAGCTAGCCAACAGAGTGGGGAGATGTTCCAATCTTCTTCACATCTCTGAGGAAGGAAGTCCTCAGAGATGTCCTCACATGACTGAGAAGTCAGCAGGATCTGAGCTCCTGTAGATCCTTTAGTCCCCAACTAAAGCCAACAGGGTGGGGAGATGTTCCAGTCTTCCTCACGTCTCTGAGGAAGGAAGTCCTCAGAGAAGTCCTCACATGACTGAGAAGTCAGCAGGATCTGAGCTCCTGTAGATCCTTTAGTCCCCAAAGCTGCTTCCACCAGTGAACTGGGAGCTTCTTTAAAACAAATTACCTAGCAGCCATCCCTCTTGGAGCCCTTTCTCTTATCACAGATTTAAGTAAAGAAGGCAGACGCCATATTGCTTTTCAATTCACTGTGCATCTTTGTCTTCCCCCAGAAAGCTTCAGCCCCTTGAATTTTTGTCTGGCTCATTCCTACACAAATATTTCCTAATTCTGGCCCAGACTTCCAGGGCCACAGGTGGATCTGTGTGACCCCAGAGCCTGGACATTCTGAGTGGGCTGCCTTCTAGAAAAAGAGACTGAGATGTCTAGAGTGCTAGCTGCCCTCCATTCAGATTCTTTCCCTCCCCTCCCCCACCCACAGCTGCTGAGCAAGCTCTCAGGAATGACTGATTCCCTTCTGGTGGTTCATTCAGCCAGTCAAGGTTTCCATAGAGAGTGGACCTCAAACATTACCTCTTAAAGACCTGCAGTGGAGTACTGGGTATGTGGACTGAGCTCCCTTCTTACCAACCTTACCTAGTGCTGCTTGATGAGCTGCTTCATCAGAAGGCACATCTTGAAACAGAAGAACATCAAACATGCTTAAGCTCTTCACAGGCAATTTGAGACAAACACACTTCCCCTGGAATGATCAGAGATTGATCATCAGGAACCTGTGACAGGCCCACAGGTCAGACTGTGTATTGCCAGGACTCAATTGTGTTGCTCAGAGGCACAGAAGGGAAATTTTTGAACTAATTAATCTCTGGGAGGCAAGAAAGCATGCATGGACAGAATTGAAAACAGAGTGCATTGTGGTTCCCAGATGCAGCACACTTGTGCTTCACTCTCCCCCAAAAGGAAGACTTCCCTCTCAACCCAGGAGAAGATCCTAGACAGGAAAGCTCCCAGCCCATGGCATCATTGCTGGGAAGCTCAGCCATTTTGAGCTCCTGCCTGCCAACAGATGCCACAGAGAAACCATGGAGCAGGGGAGTGAGTAGAAGAACAAAACCCACTCCCAAGATCCAGATTTTGATCTCAAAAGACCCCACCACCACAAGCAGACTTCCTGGCTTGGTGGGGCCACTTCAGCCCCTCCTTAATGTTTTTCCCCAACAGCCTGAGAATGGACCTTTGGCATCTGACAAAGTAGCTACCTTACTGGCTACCCAACCCCACACAGCCCTACTCCCCCACACACTTCTCTTCTGGTAGAGACTTAGTACTCACCTGGAAGTGTCAGGACCCTGCCCACCATCTGAGCCATTCACATGTTTCTCATGAGGGGATGGAGCCTATGACAAATCCCAAATCAATACTACAGCTTGAAGTTTCTGGCAATTGTCAATTACTGCAAGGAAGGCCAATTTGTTCTGCTCTTAACAACATTTACTGACTCAATAACACATAATGTGGTTGATTCCTACATAAAGCACCACCTACTGTCTCAGAGATTAATTTGAGTATCCAAGTATAATTCACACTGTTAAAAAGATCACAGAGATAGGAAAAGAAGAGATTTCAAAGACTTACACCTTCCCTCATGAACAAGAGACAGGGAATCTCACCACACACACAACTCACCACCCCTATAGCCTACAAACAACTAGAAACTGAGCAAACCACCACACTGAAAATATCTATACCCAAGGCATCCATCTGGAAACTAGACTTCCATCAAAGCACCCACTAGAAAAGCCAAAGGTTTTAAACCAACAAAGGCCACATACTGGCCACATAGTACATCCTTATGAGGTGGAGGGATGCCCCATCTTAACCAAAGACAAGAACAGAAGAAGAGGAAGAAATTTAAAGACTCTCCTTTTGTGCTCATTATATTACATATGAAGTGTTTTACTATTCTCTGAAGGTAGATTCTGACGAAATATATGTATTGCAAACTCTAAGACAACCACTTGAAACATATAGATGAGTTACAAATTATGAGATAATAATGGAATAAAAATGAAATCATAAAAATAAAAGAATCCAAAGAACTGGAAAAAGAAGTAAAAGAAACAAATACCAAATGAAACTATTATAATAAAAATTGCTTACAGTTCAAAAAGGAGAAAAACTAATTTCAATTCAAATTGTGGGGAGGGGAATGAGAGAGGAGAGAGAGGATAGGGGGATTGGGTGCTCCCACTGAATGGAAACAATGTAGGGATGTATGGCACACCTTTTGAGTGTAGGAGATAACTAAAAGAGGGACTCTACCTAACTAATTCAAATATTGTGACTTGGTTGTTTGTACTCTCACATTAACCTGGAATTTATATAGATAAATAAATAAAAATAATAATAATAACTACCTACAAGATGCTAGAATTTAATACACCCATATCAATCATACATTAAACAAGAGTACTAGAAAAGAGGTATCATACAATCAGTAATCAAAATAAAGATGGAGAGGGGATATTTATGTAAGATAAAGTCAATTTCTAAGAAGAAATAATAATTTTTGACATGGCTTGGTACCTGTAGTTCAAGCAGCTAAGACGCCAGCCACATACCAGAGCTGGCAGGTTCAAATCCAGCTCAGGCCTGCCAAACAACAATGACAACTACAATAACAACAAAAAAATAGCCGGGTGTTGTGGAGGACACCTGTAGTCCCAGCTACTTGGGAGGCTGAGGCAAGAGAATCGCTTAAGCCCAGGAATTGGAGGTTGCTGTGAGCTGTGATCCCATGGCACTCTACCCAGGGCAATAGCTTGAGGCTCTGTCTCAAAATAATAATAATTATTATTATTATTATTATTATTCTAAACATTTACTCACCTAACTACAAAGCTTGAAAATAAATGAAAAACAAAACTTGATAAAACTGAAATGAGACGTGGATGTATCCACCATTATAGTCGGGAACTTTAACACTCCTCTAAGTAATAAAAAGAACAAATGGGCAAAAATTCAGTACTACAGAGAAGACCTAAACAACGGTACTAATCAAACCTGATTCTTTGGCTATTTATACCTGTGTGGAATACTCCACTAGATAACACGTATTTCAAGTGCATGTGGAACACTCTCCAAGAAATACCATATTCTAGGCTGAAAACTAAACCTCAGTAAAATTGATTTACTCTAACAATTCTCTAAATATTTCCTAGCAAATGTTCTCTAACAATAATGGGATAAAATTAGAAATCAATAGCAAAAAGAAACCTGAAAATCTTCCAGAATACTTAGATATCAAACAATACAGCTCCAGTGGGTGATGGAAGTGAAAGAAGATGGAATTGGGAAGTTAAAAATATTTTGAATTGAATAAAAATGCAAACATAACATTAAAATTTGTGTGACACCACAATAGGAATTCTTTGAAGGAATTTTATATACTTTTTTTTTAAATTATAGATAAAAATATGCACTCCCCTGCTTCAATTGCCTGGGGAGTCCTCCTCATAAAATATTATATGCATATATATAAAATGTAGCTCCAGTTCTCAGGATAGGAGTCATACTGGCTTCGTTCTAGTGATCCTCTAATAAAAAGTACAATTATCAAACATTTTTAAAAATAGCATTAGAACCAATTTTCAAAAGAAATACTCCACAGATAATAGTAGAGCTACTCTGTAGGAAAATAGGAAGGAACATTGGGGCCTAGAATCCCACACTAAGGCCCTCCTATATGTGGTGTCCCACGGGAAAAAATTTAATGTCAGTTTGGACTTTGCTCTATTGGCCACTACTCTTCATTTATAAATTATTGTGTTGCTGGTCTGTAATTAGTCTATAAACTGTAAATATTATTTCTAATTATCATCCACAGTATGTTATATTCACACAAACACTAAGTTAGCCCTACAGTGAGTAGCTACAGCACCCCAACAGTTCTGCGTAGCATCTAGAAGGAATAAAAACACATAAAGAAACATTCTCAGACTTACAAGAACCTGGATGAGAATTACACAAAACCCTCTGAATATAAAAACTATTAGCATAAGCTTCATACTTAGTTATATAATAATCTAGCCCCATTTTCCCCTACAGCCTTTTTTTTTAACCCCTTTATAAACTGGGTTTTGCAATCAAAGGCCTTCCTTACATATTACTTTACAAGCTACTACAAAAGCCTTTGTTAATCTTTTCCACTCTTACTCATATACATACTTTCTTATTTTCTTTTTTCCCTTACCAATTCTCTTTCTCCTTTGATTCTTCCTGTGACATAACGGGATTCAAGTCAAACTTTTCTTCAGGTTAAAACTACATGCTGTAATAAATGAAGGTTAGACTTATACAATCCTGACTACAGCAGTATACTACATTTTTTAGTCCTATTTCTTACCATTTATTTCTACCCATTGTATTTATTTTCTATCCTAAAAAGCGGGGACATTTCAAAAGTTTGCAAATTAAAAAGTGGTTTTCAGGGATGCTCAGAGCCTCCAGTTAACTCATGATGGACATCACTTTATAGATTAGTAGTCTTCAACATGGCTTTTTGTTAACTATGACCTCAACTCCATAGGCTTTTCTGATTTTTTTCATTCAATGAATTCATTTGTTTAGTGCCTCCAATCTGCAAGTCACTGTTCTAAGTGCTGGATGATTTAGGACAGGAGAAAGGTAATATGTAAAGACCTATCCATATATTTTCATACAGAGTTCTTTGTAAAGTAAATTGCTTTACAGGCACAGCAGTAAACCCTTTAAACAACCATCTTATTTAATCTTCAGAAAGTCCTAGTTATATAACCAGTTATATAACCCCAATAATGAATGGAAAGGGCTGTTATTCAAGGATTCTTTGATATAGATTCTCCTCTCTATCGTGGTCTGGCTCTGGAGCCTTGGTTGAGAGACTTCCAGTCTCTGGACCTTAAGTGCTTACTCTGAAAAGTGAAGTAGGCAATTGAGCAAGATACCCTTGAGCACTTTTTTGGTTTAGGCATCCTATAGCATTATATAATTACTATAAGATGTTGAAAATCTGTGCTGTCTGCCACATTCATTTTCTCATTTCATGTGGCTTCCTCCACATGACACTGAGCAGTAGCTGACGCCAGCTTCCCTCCTGTGTTCAGGTTACAGATGATTTCTTCATTTGTCAATGACATTTTTTGCTTTTTATTTTTATTTTATTTTATTTATTTAAGACAGAGTCTCACTATGTCGCCCTCAGTAGAGTGCTGTGGCATCACAGCTCACAGTAACCCCAAACTCTTGGGCTTAAGCAATTCTCTTACCTAAGCCTCCCAAGAAGCTGGGAATGCAGGCATCTGCCACGATGCCCAGCTATTTTTTTTTTTTTAGACAGAGCCTCAAGCTGTCGCCCTGGTAGAGTGCTGTAGCATCATAGCTCACAGCAACCTCCAACTCCTGGGCTCAAGCGATTCTCCTGCCTCCGCCTCCCAAGTAGCTGGGACTACAGGCGCCCGCCACAATGCCTGGCTGTTTTTTGGTTGCAGCCGTCCTTGTTGTTTGGTGGGCCTGGGCTGGATATGAACCTGCCAGCTCAGGTGTATATGGCTGGCGCCTTAGCCGCTTGAGCCACAGGCACCGAACTGCCCAGTTATTTTTTGGTTGCAGTTGTCATTGTTATTTAGCTGGCTCTAGCTGAGTTCAAAAACCCGCCAGCCTTGGTGCCTGTGGCCAGTGCTGAAACCACTGTGATTCAGGTGCCAAGTCATTTGTTGCCTGTTAAATAGGACAAGTAAGCACTGTCATTATAGAAAGTGTTGATAATACTATCATCATCATCATAATAAAGAGAGAAGTGGCTGCTAGGTAAGGCCTTCTTTATAATTCTAAGGATCTGCAAGTTTCTTATTTTTACATGAAATGCTACAGTATTAATTCTAAGTAGACCAAAAAATTTGGGCATGTTTATTATAATAACCTAAGCAATGACTAAAAATAATTGAAAGTGATATAGTTAAAAAGACAGAAAGATAAATTAAAATCAAATTCTAAAATGTTTTCCATTAAAGCAAAAAGAAGTTAGAAAGAATCAAAAAACTATAAGATATAAAACAAAGAATAAAATGGTAGATTTAAAGCCAACCATGTCAATACTTATCTTAAATGTAAGTAGACTATCTCAAATTACAAGATAAAAATCGTCACAATGAACTTTTTTTTATTTTTTTTGAGACAGAGTCTTACTTTGTTGACTTGGGTAGAGTGATGTGTCATCATAGCTCACAGCAACCTCAAACTCTTGGGCTCAAGTGATATTCCTGCTTTAGCCTCCTGATTAGCTGGGACTATAGGCACCCACCATGATGCCAAGCTAGTTTTCTATTTTTAGTAGAGATGGGGTCTTGCTTTTGCTTGGGCTGGTCTCTACCTCGTGAGCTCAAGCAATCCACCTTCTTGGCCTCCCAGAGTACTAGGATTATAGTTGTGAGCTACTGCATCTGGTCTTGTCAGAATGAATTTTTATAAATCAACTATATTCTGTCTACAAGAGATACATTTTAAATAGAGAGACACAGACAGGTGAAGAGTAAAAAGATGGGAAAAGATATACCATGTAACCAATAAACATAAAAAAGCTGGAGTGATTATGTTAATACAAGATAAGATATACTTCAGGAGTGTTAGTAATGGCAGTGAAATTTCACCATGACAAATGAGTGAATTCATTGGGGAAAGATGACACTCATTCATAAATATATACAAATACGTGAATATGTGTGTGTGTGTGTTTTAGATATAAATAATAACAGCTTCAGAAATTGACAGAATTAAATGGTATAATAAACAAATTAAAAATCAAAATTGGGGATTTAAATAATTCCTCTTTCATTAATTGATAGAATGGTTAGACCAAATAAGTAAAGTCATAGAAGATATGAGCAAAACTATCACTTTGACCTAATTGACTTTGAGAAAACCTGACATCCAACAACTATACAATATTACTATTTTCAAGTACACATGGTATTGTTTACAAAGAAGAATGTATGCCAGGCCATAAAATAAATGTCAATAGATTTTAAAGGATTGAATTCTTCCAGAATAGTTCTTTGACCATAATAGAATTAAGTTAGAAATCAATATAAAGATACTAGAAAATCTCCAAGTAATTTTAAATTAGAAACATACTTTCTATTAACTCATGAATAAATGAAGAAAACACAAAGAAAGAAGTATTTCAAGGTGAATGTTAATGTGTGGAATGTAGCTAAAGCAGTGCTTAGAAGGAAATTTTAAGCCTTATATGCTAATATCATAAAAGAGGAAAGAGCTCAAATTAATGGTCTAAGCCTCTGCTGTAAGAAGCTTCGAAAATAAGGGCAAAATGAACCAAAAGATAGTAGAAGAAAGGAAAAAAATGAAAAAGATGAAAGCAGAAATCAGGGGGGTGCCTGTGGCTCAGTGAATAGGGCGCCGGTCCCATATACTACTCAGGGTGGCATGTTCGAACCTGACCCCGGCTAAACTGCAACAAAAAGATAGCCAGGCGTTGTGGAGGGCGCCTGTAGTCCCAGCTACTGGGGAGGCTGAGGCAAGAGAATCGCCTAAGCCCAAGAGCTGGAGGTTGCTGTGAGCTGTGACACTACAGCACTTTACCAAGGGTGACAAAATGAGACTCTGTCTCAAAAAAAAAAAAAAGAAAGAAAGAAAGTAGAAATCCATTAACTAGAAAATAATTGAAAATATTACCTCAAATTCTCTCAGGCAAACAATTTAGAAAACATAATAAGCTAAAGGTTGTTTCTTTGCAAAAATCAGTACAATTTATTACCTCTATCTACATTGTCTTAGTCAGCTTGGGCTGTGATAACAGAAATCCAAAGACTGAGTGGCTTATGAACAACAAAAATTTATTTTTGCAGGGTGCAGTGGCTCACACCTGTAATCCTAGCACTCTGGGAGGCTGAGGCAGGTGGATTGCCTGAGCTCATCAGTTTGAGACTAGCCTGAGCCACAGTGAGACCTCATCTCTAAAAAATAGCTGGGCATTGGCTTGGGGCCTGTAGCCCAGCAGCTGGGGCTCCGGCCACATACACTGGAGCTGGTGGGTTCGAATCCAGCCTAGGCCTGCCAAAAAACAATGACAACTGCAACCAAAAAATGGCCGGGTTTTGTGGCGAGCACCTGTGGTCCCAGTTACTTGGGAGGCTGAGGCAAGAGAATCGCTTAAGCCCAAGAGTTTGAGGTTGCTGTGAGCTGTGACGCCACAGCACTCTACTGAGGGCGACATAGTGAGACTTTGTCTCAAAAAGAAAATAAAAAGACAAATTGATACAAATGCTAGGAAAAAAAATAAAGAAGGGTGAAAGGACACAGGTGACTGGGGTTATATTTTGAATAAGAAGATATGAATGAATTTTTCGAGGGAGGTGGCATTTGAACAGAGACCATATTATTCCATTTAAATTTGAAAAGAAAAAAATGTACCATATGTGTGTATATGTATATATGAGTATATAAAACTGAATAAATAATTGTGGTGGGCTGATAATGGCACCCAAAGACATGTCCTAATCCCTGGAACCTATAAATGATAGCTTATTTGAAAAAAGAGTCTGAGCAGATGTGAGTAAATTGAAGATTTTGAGATGAGGAGATCATTCTGTGTTATTTAGATGGGCCCTATATATAATTAAAGTATCCTAACAAGAGAGTAGCAAAGGAAGGTTTCAGAGGCAGAGATCAGAATGATGTTGCTGCAAAGAATGAGAACAGCCACCACAAACTGCAAGAGGCAAGAAACAGACTCTCCCCTAGAGCCGCTGAAGAGAGCAAGATCCTGGTAACACCTTGATTTTAGCTTAGTGAAACTGACATTTAACTTCTAACCTACAGACCTAGTGTTTAAAGCTACATAGTTTGCAGTCCTTTGTTACAGTAGCCACAGAAAACTAACACAACAATATATTTAATTGTATTATAACATTGATCATCTGGGGTGAGGATGAGAGGCAAAGATCACAAGTAGAGAGGTTAAGAGTATGAATAGCCTTTATGTAAATTAAATATAGGTGGACACAGAAGAACACACATTTTTTGAAGACATATATATGAAAAGATTTGCATTGTGCTGGGCGCAGTGGCTCACACACTTGTAATCCTAACACTCTGGGAGGCTGAGATGGGTAGATTGCCTGAGCTCGGGAGTTTGAGACCAACCTAAGCCAGAGCAAGACCTCATCTCTAAAAATAGCTGGGTGTTGTGGCAGGCACCTGTTGTCCCAGCTACTTGGGAGGATGAGGCAAGAGAATCACCTGAGCCTAAGAGTTTGACGTTGCTGTGAGCTATGACGTCACAGCACTCTACCAAGGGTGACAAAGTGAGACTCGGCCTCAAAAAAAAAAAAAAAAAAAAAAAAAAAAAAATATATATATATATATATATATATATTTGCATTGAATGTGCATGAATGGTTGCTTAATGAAAAGAGGGAACTAGATGGCAACAGAAATGAAAAATACAGTTGAAAGATTCCAAGATGAAGCTGGGAAAACTTTCTATATGATGGAGATTGAGGAAAAAGAGCGAAGAAAAGTAGAAGAAAAAGCAATAAGTCACCTGGCAGGAGAGATACCACAATCACAAAGGCTGTTTTCTCAGAATGAGGAATAGCCACTGAACTCTGGATGTGCTCCCCAAATGTGGGAAACTCAGCTGCATAATTTGTGGTAGTAGGTAGTAGGGGACTGTGTTCAAATTCTCTCTTGACAAAAAAACCCAAAAAAATTTATGTAAAAAAATGTAAAAAGCAATAAAAGGACTCATTCGAGTGACCTGACATCTGCATAAAGAGAACAAAAAAGGAAATGTGATCATTAAAGAAATAATTCAGGAAAATCCCCTTCTACAATTTGGTGTTAGGTTGGAGAGAGAACATAGAGTTAAAGGAGATTAGAAAAGCCTGTAGGGGTTAGATGCTAAAGATTCTGTAAGGCCACTTTCTAAAGCCTCTCTCTACTATGTGAATATATTTGGCAGTTCAGGAATTCTTACATAATCTTCAAGACCCAAGGTAGCATCATTTCCTCAGGAAGCTATCCAGGACCCATTTTGCCAAATCCAACAGTTCTTCAATATGTTGCTGATACCGGAATTTCGTCTTCAGTAGGTTCTTGGTCTTGGTGATTCAAAGAATGAATCTGCAGACCACAAATCAGTGCTAAGACTGGATTTATTCATAGAAAAGAATACAAAACACCAAAGCTCCCAAGTCAGGAGAGAAAAGTTCCCCCACCCTCTCTGTCCCCCCCCCTTTGTCTAGTGGTCTATCTATCTATCTATCTATCTAGTCACATGGGGCCCTCTGTAGTTACATTTAGTGGGGCTCAGTAGTTACACTTAGCGTTTCCAGGACCCTCTGTAGTTACATTTAGTGTCTAGGACAGCATGTCAGGGGCATGAATGAAGGGCTCCAATCCCTTTTATTCCCAAGCCTAGGAAACTTATATGAAATTGACCAGGCCTAGGAAATGGGGGTTCCCTGTTCAGCCATAAGTGTAAGGGGAGGAAAACCTAAGGTGCTGGTGTCTCCCCAGCAGTTGTCTAGCCCTTCCAGCTACTGAAGCCTCCTGAGGGGCCCCCCTGCCTACCCTCCAGCCTGCTGGTTCCTCTGCTTGCTGCCACCGCATCAACACCGCCAAGACAGAGGCAGCCCTTCCGCCCCTACCCCCAACTCCACTAAGCTGGCTGGGATGCCACTTGTCCTGTATCATTGTTATAGAATCCATTGCATTTTAGTAATTATTATAGTAATAATAATAATAATAATTGCTATTATTAAGAGACAAGGTCTCATTCTGTTGACTGGGCTAGAGCACCGTGGCATCTTCATAGCGCTCTGCAACCTCAAACTCCTGAGCTCAGTCAATTCTTCTGCCTCAGTTTCCTTAGTAACTGAGACTACAGGTGTGTACCACCACACCTGGTTACTTTTTCTTTCTTATATTTCTGTAGAAAATATGTTGTTCAGTCTGTTCTCAAACTGTTTGTCTCTGGCAATCCTTCTGCCTAGGCCTCCCAAAGTGCTGGGATTATATGTGTGTCATGAGCCACCATACCTTTCCTATAGTTAATTATTAATTAGTGTTGGTTATATCTGATGAAAGGTGGTGTGCTTTCTACTTGAGGACAAAGGTTGGATGGGCTCCTTCATCTTTAAATGCACATGCCTGGCACAAGATGGTAACTCACTCTTTTATTTTGCTTTGGCTTCAAATCAAGCATTTCCCAGTCCCCAAACTTTACCCTTCCCAACTAGTAAATACGGTGAAGATAAATGAAACTTATTTTTTTGTCAGAAAATTCTAAGTGTAGGAGTGATAAGGTAGCAGCCATCATGTTCACGAGACAGGTACTTACATGCCTTATGACCAATGCTCACAGCTGCCCTTAAGATAATCGTAGCTGAACAGTTAAAGAAACCGACCTTGTCATCCAAAGTCACACTCAGCTAGGAAGTGCTCTGGCTTGAAGCAGAGCGATTCCTTCCACGGGTCATAGCCACTCTGCCATGCTTCCTTAACTTTCATTACTATCCTTGCTAGTGGTTTTCTGACTCCAGATGCTGTACATTGGTTAATTCATTTCCAGTTTACTAGGGTCTGGTCTCATTTACCCACTGTGAAAAATAACTCTAATTCACTTTTGTGTCTTTCAGTTGAAATACTCCTTTACCTTTTTGCGTGTCTACATAAGCTTTCTTTCTTTTAATAAGAAAAAAATTGTACTCATTTTAAGATAGAGCTGGCCCAACTGTATGGAACATAGACTTTTTTTTTTTTTTCTGGTATGGGATGAAAAAGGACCACATGAGTTTCAGCAGCTGAGGTGGTGGATTAGGATAGTAGAAAAACAGCCCTGCCCCGCCCCGGGTCCGCCCCCGGCCCGCCCCCCGGTGACTGGAGTCCTTGAAGGCGTCTCCGAGCTCCGGGCCGATCCTGCGGGCAGAGCAACCGGGTGCTGGGGCCGCGCCGAGCAGCTGTCGCCCGTGGGCTCCGTGGAGGTCGAGTCCAGGGTTTGCAACCGGGGGCGGCGGCGGCAGGGCCCGCGCTCTGCACATGGACGCGCCGGGGGACCCAGAGGGCCCACGCCCACCAGGAGGTGACCGAGAGCCAGGTGGCCGCAGCGCCGCGGAGACTTCGGTTCTCTTTAGCAGCGATTGAATTGACTTTAGCTTGGTTTGTTTCTGAGAGATTGGTAAGGCTGGGCCTGTCTCTGAGGTTCAGGCCAGCGTTTCTTTTCTCTCTGGAAGGAGTAAAGTTCAAGGGCTGTTTTTGTTACTACTTTTGAAAAGTCTCTAACGACCTTTTCCCCCTATAGCTCTGCTTTGAAGTGATTATTAATAATGAATTCAAATTACGCCATTGGGCAAATGTAAGACATTATCTCTGGAATAACCACAGTTGTTCCCCTCTTTTTAACTTTTCTCATTTCCCTTTTTCATCTACTCCAAATTTTTTTCAAAGATTCTTAAGACTTCCTCATGTAGCACAGATTTTTTTTTCCTGGACTGTAGTGGCAATTTTTGAAAAATAGAGCAAATGAAATACATCGGAGAAAAAGTATTAAATAAATTGATGCAAAAGACCAGTAATTAGTGTAAAAATGTATTGATTTACAGAATTGGGGGACTTGCCTTTGCAGAGGCATATCCTTTTACGTACTTATTCATCAGTTGAATTATTTACCTTGTTTTCTCCTGCTTACACTTTATTTGACCTCAAGACTGTCTTAGAATTCTTTTTTTTTTTTTTTTGAGACAGAGCCTCAAACTATTGCCCTGGGTAGAGTACTGTGGCATCACAGCTCACAGCAACCTCCAACTTCTGGGCTTAAGCAATTCTCCTGCCTCCACCTCCCAAGTAGCTGGGACTACAGGCGCCTGCCACAATGCACGGCTTTTTTTTTCGGTTGCAGCCATCATTGTTGTTTGGGGCTGGGCTGGATTCAAACTGGCCTGCTCAGGTGTATGTGGCTGGCGTCTTAGCCGCTTGAGCCACAGGCGCCGAGCCTGTCTTAGAATTCTTAATAAACAGCTGACATTACATGCTTAAAACATTATTGAGTTCACCTGGTATATGAAGCTAGTTACATCCTTCACCCTGCTGTTTTGACAGGAGTTGTGAAAGAACAGAGAAATAGGCCTTTGAAGTGGAGACAAAACAGATCAGAAGGTTTGATAATTTCTGCATTGAAATTCTAACGGGGAGTAGTATGTAATGCAAGTGATATGTTTCAAATTACTGTAATGTACAGTATTGTGCTTGGTTTGATAAAATGTGCTGTATTCAAAATAGTTCGGCACTCAGCAAATGTCTTCAGAGTGCATCTTCTGTGCACAGAAATGACACTGGTATACTTCCATCGATAGCCCCAGTTACATGCCTAATTGCAGTGTGTTTGCATTCAAGGTGATGGCCCTGCTGAATGTGCAAGAGAAACTCGCAGGCGATTCTCACGGGAACAGCTTTACGTACTGATATCCGCAGCTTCTGTGAACTTAGGTTCCATGATGTGCTATTCTATCCTTGGACCCTTTTTCCCCAAAGAGGTGAGACATTTTTATATCCATATGACCTTTAATTTTTTAAAAAGCTTTTGAATTATTTCATTTTACAATATGTAAAATATAAAAATCTGTAAAAAAGTACAGATAATGTATAGAACTTCAGCCAATAGAGTACTTGAAGAATGCTTGATACCTGGGGGGAAAAAATCCAGTCGGAAAGAACATCCTCTTGGGAGGTAATTCACCTAAATATAATCCATCTTCCAAAGATTACTTTGCTTATCACGTAGTTTCATTAATCTTTCTGTGGTTTCTGCAATTGATAAAACTGAGATTTAAATGCTATTGCAAAGCTGTATTGAGACAGTAACTCTCTCCTGGAGTTTCTGGTTTATTAATATTTTCGAATAAGGAAGTTGTGATTTACTGAGTCCCCCTCTTCTGACTTGAATTTTTTTTTAACTAATGTAGCACTGGATTGTTATCTTTAATATCTAAAAGCTTCTAATTTGAATTTGTAAGGACTCCAGTGGCAATATTTGAAAAAGAGGATGAATTCTAATTAACAGCACCTAGGTCCCTTTAATCACAGCCTTTTATATAGTGTTAGAATCTGTAGCTAATGGAACAGACTGAAAGGGAATAACCCTTAGTTGTGTCCCGCTGGATTCTGGATGTTAATGGGATGTAATATGACACGAATGGGGCTGGTTTGAGTGAAATTGAGTAATATGCCTGTGTATTTATTTTGCGCTCTTTGCCAAATACTTGGATGGCAATGCTCCTCAGTCCTCTAATTGCTTTGATAACATGTAGTGCTTCCTTCTGTGTGCCACAAAGGAAGATCAAGAGGCTTCTCTGATAAAGGAACAATACTGCTCTGTGCTCTCAGAGTACTCCTAGGGTTTCAATGCTTGTTTCCATCCGTCTATATGGTGAGACTCTCATTATTTTGCAAATGAAGAAACAGTTTCAGAAGTTGTGACTTCACCAATTCAGTTCCCTTAACTAGAGTTTCAGTGAGTTCCTGCTCTGGAGTTTGGAGTTGTTAGGGCAGAAAAAAATTCAGGAAAATGTCCCTTCAGAATGAAAAAATATGGGGGAAAAAGGGTTTAAGATTGTTTGGATATGCTTTAAGAAAAGGATGTCCAGAATGTTATGAGACTTTCAAAAGAGGAATGGGTGCCATGGTGGAATAGGGACAGAAGAAGGGGGCTACTGAAAGGGACTTCATAGGAAAAATCTTAGGGAGATCTTGAGAGGTAGCAGTTCCTCAGGTGAACACCAGTGTTACTGGCATTCTAGATCATAGAAATAGAAAAGTGAATGGCTTGTTTTTGGAAAATAACAGACCGCTTGAAATGGCTTGAGCCTTGGGTGGAGTGAGGTCTAAGAGACAGAGGTTCTGGGGGCAGGCTCGAGCTAGCAGGCAAAAGTACTTGTATACATGCCAAGGACTTAGTGGGAAGTCATCAAGGTGATTGAGCAAGGTAGAGTAGCCTGGCCATAATAATGTCGATGATGGGGATCTGTAGAATTAAGATGGAGAAGAAATAGAGCAGACCAGTTGGGAAGACATTTCACGGCTCAGCTGGAACTCAGTGAATGCAACTAATGTTAGTGTCCTCCAAGAGAATAGGGACAAAGTAAAACCAGGCTGTGGGTGTGTGCTTTTAAGTTTTCTTTCTTTCTTTTTTTTTTTTTTTTTGTGGTTTCAATCAACTTTTTTTTTTTTTTTTATTATAGATAAAAATATGCACCATAGATGTGGCCCAACCCATCACCCTCCCTCCACCCAAACCTCCCCCCTCCCTTCCCCTTCCTTGGTCCTTTCCTCATAGTCTTGCTTTTAAGTTTTCGACTGAATGTTTCACTCATAGGAGGTTTCAACTAAAGAAAAAAGTCATGCTTTTAAAGAATTAAAATATGTTTTATTCAGAGGTGCTACTGGGGGCTGTAGACAGACATTTGTAGCCCCGGAGCAGTTCTACAGCACTTAACAGGGATGAAGGTCCAATAAATACTAGATGCTGTAACCATTATACATTTCATGCTAGGTTCTGGAATTAAATACCTATCAGATCTATTAAGCAAAGAACACAGATAATGTAATTTGACCAAGGAATGTTCTGCCTGCATTTTAATCAACCCTTTTGATAATACTTGCCCTTTGAGGAACCTGACCTGTGTGTGGTAGAAATGTAGGCGTCATTTTCCACTCCACAAACAGCGTAGCTTTTTGCTGCAGGGCCATTAAAGGTATCTTAATAATGAGATCTCTCTTGTCTCCACATCATTATCTCCTGTGGCTATTACTATACGGAAAGGGAATAGCCGGTCATGGCTGAATAGTATTCTATGGTATGCATATACCACAGCTTTTTAATCCATTCCTATGTTGAAGGGCACCTGAGTTGTTTCCACATCTTTGTAGTTATGAATCATGTTGCTGTAAACATTCTAGTGCAAATGTCCTTAATGATAAAATAATTTTTTTCTTTTGGGTAGATACCTAGTAATGGGATTGCAAAATCAAATGGTAGGTCTACTTTTAGTTCTTTGAGGAATCTCTATACTTCTTTCTACAAAAGCTGTACTACTTTGCAGTCCTACCAGCAGTGTGAGAGTGTTCCCTTCTTTCTGTAACTATACAAGCGTCTATTGTTTTGGAACTTTGCAGTGTGGGTCATTCTAAATGGGGCTAGAAGATATCTCAAAGTGGTTTTGATTTATATTTTTCTGATGATTAGGGACGATCAACATTTTTTCCTATGTTTGTTGGCCATTCATCTGTCCTCATGAGAGAAGTTTTTGTTTAGGTCTCTAGCTGGGAATGGCCAATTATGAAGCTCATAGAATTATGAGCCTTAGTAATTACTACAGAACTATATTTTCTGCCCTCACCCACAGTCTGGTCCTTGACTACCTGGACCTTCTTAGAGCAAGGGGGTTGACTCTTCCTAAGACTTAGCTTAGAACAATAGAGCTTGCCTGTCTGGTTTCCTGTCATATGATGGTATCAGAAATGTAGGGTTTATTTAAAGAGGCATAGTCTGACATGAAAAGCATGTCCATGAAAAAGACAAGGATCGAATGATGATGGTATCTTTACAAGGAAGGCATGGAAAAAATTTTTATCTAAAAATTATAGTTAGAAAAAAAAAAAAAAGAAATGTGATTATGGCTATTGTAGGAAATGGATTTTGAAGGGTTTATAGTGTGTGTGCATGTGCCCCCCTGGAAGTGGGTATGCACACATTTCACGTGCACACCCCTGCACGTCTGCATGTGCGCATTTCAGTATTAATGATCTGTTCAAGTTCTCGAACAAATCAGAAAATGACTTACCCCTGACTTCCACACATTTCAATATTAACGATGAAGTTGTTTGTGAAAAAACAGACTGGTGAAAAAATGGATCGAAATTGGACTCTTCTGATCATAAATAGTCACTACTGGTATCATGCCTGACACACCAAAGGTGCTCAGTAAATGACTTCTGGGAAGACTTCTGTAGTTCAGGCTTTGCACTTCATAGAATGCTAAGTTGTCAATCCTTTCTTAAAGAAATTAAACTCATATTTTGATTCTTGAAATTGCTATAGCTAGAACCTAATGTGAAGATCTGCCATATTTCCAGTGTTTGAAAAAGCTTTTTAAACCTTCTATTTCTTTATGTGAATTTAGTAGTATATTATAGGAATAGCATTTGAAGTTCAAAAGAAGTAGATTTAGGATAAATGCCATATCAAATTTAGAATTGGAGGGACTAGGGACTAAGGGTTACTATCTAAACTAGTTAACCTTCCTTCCCTTTTCTGTTATTTTAACAATCTTTGAAATTACTATACAAATAAAGAACACAAAAAGATAATGTTGTAATCCAATATTCCATTTTCTCCATACTGATCCAAACTTAGTTCTCATTTTTCTTTCTTTAAAGGCTGAAAAGAAGGGAGCCAGCAATACCATTATTGGTATGATTTTTGGATGTTATGCTTTGTTTGAGTTGCTGGCATGTTTGATATTTGGAAACTATGTAAGTATTAAAGTTCATGTGCATGTTTAATTTTTTTAATTGTGTAATGAGTTATTCTAATTTACTAATCTAGAATTTGCGTTGATGTAGAAATAACCACTGTTACAGTTTTATACTGCTATTGACAGTTCCCTCCTTAGCATTGATTGATTTTAAACTCCTTCCATGTTTTTAAGCAATGTGTATTGGCACTCCATTAAAGAATTATTATATTAACTGTATATGTCTTCTCCAATCTTGTATTTTCTGATATAGTAGATTGGTTTATGTTAATATAGGCTTGTAGAAGTCATCAATTTGCCACTTTTCTTTGACATTTATTGTAGATTATACATATTGGAGCAAAATTTATGTTTGTGACAGGAATGTTTGTCTCAGGAGGAGTTACAGTTCTCTTTGGGTAAGTCATTTTCTGATTTGTTTGGGAACTTGAACAGATTGTATAATCTATCTTTCGTTTAAATATAAATAGCTCTTTAAGTCAATGGCACCATTATTGTCTGTTGAAGGCATAACATGTGACAAATGGCGGAAGGAGTTGGTGAGTAGTGAACAGGAATGGATGGCATTAATCTCATGGAAACAGTCCTCCAGGGGATCACCATTACACTGGCCATTGAATCTATTCTTTTTCTTTTTTTTTTGAGACAAAGTCTCATTATGTTGCCCTCAGTAGAGTTCTGTGGCCTTCCAGTTCACAACAACCTCAAACTCTTCAGCTTAAGCGATTCTTTTGCCTCAGCCTCCCAAGTACTGGGACTACAGGCTCCCGCCACAACAACCAGCTATTTTTTTGTTGTAGTTGTCATTCTTGTTTAGCAGGCCCAGGCCAGGTTCGAACCTGCCAGCCCTGGTATATGTGGCCAATGCCCTAACCACTGAGCTATGGATGCTGAACTACTGAATCTATTCTTTAGAACTCCTATGACTTGGAGTGACAGAATCTTTTTTTTTTTTTTTTTTTAAGAGTCACTCTCTGTCACCCTGGGTAGAGTGCTGTGGCATCATAGCTCACAGCAACCTCAAACTCTTGGGCTCAGTGATCCTCTAGCCTCAGCTTCCAGACTACAGGCAGGCATGCCACAACATCCACCTAGTTTTTCTGTTTTTAGTAGTGACATTGCTCTTGATCATGCTGGTCTCAAACTCCTGAATTCAAGCAATCCACCTGCCTCTGAGACTGCTAGGATTACAGGCATGAGCCACCATGCCCAGCAAGAGTGACAGAATCTTCACTTACTTTTCCTAGTCACAGAAACTTTTTGGCTTAAGCAAAAAATTGAATTTCTCTCCTAAAGAATTAGCTCAAAAACATCAGGATATAGATGTTAAAACAGTGTCATCAGAAATTTTTTTTGACTTCTTAGCTTTTGCTTTCTTCTTGTGATTTGCTCCTGGGTGATCTCTCCCTTTGTGGTGGCAAGATGACCCCTAGAAGCTCCAGGAGGGGTGCCACCCTCCCAGTGGTAGGGCAGCAGATGAAGCCTCACTGACTGGATATTTATTGATGGCCCATCTCTATGGCTAGGGGGAAATAATATTCTGATTGGTCAGGTTGGTGGTGTGCTCGCTTCAGAGTGGGGATTAGCCTGGTTTTCCCTGTTGTTGTTTCCAGGAACAGGGGAAATGTGTGCCAAACACAAAACAGCTTTGAAAGTTCTTCAGCATAGAGGCTAATACTATGGAAGAGCTTATATAAGTACTTGGGGAACGTAAGGGAATGATAATAGGATGGCAAGATTATGATGAGATAAATTCAGGGAAACCATTATGTTCAACAAAGTGGATGTTGTACAAAATTTTCTGCAGGAGGGGTTTTCTCTTGTCTGCATTCACACAGACAAGTGTGAATTTAAAAGTTTGCACCCCACTATGGGAGATATTTCAGGTCTTTCAGAGTAATCTACATATTCCAAAAGGGCCTATTTGTTATTCTCATCTAGGAGGCCAATGATATTAACAGAAAAGGGCAACCTAAGCTGTCCTTGTGACTCAGATATTTACCAAAAATAAATAGGGAATTTCCTTCTTCTGAAAATATAACAAAACAACTCTTCAAAAAATTATGTTCCATATAGATTTATTCTAATAACTATGGGTGACGTATTACTCTTTTCTGTGAGTACAATTAAAAAGGAGGAATAAATAAAAACCAGCTTGACACTTGAGAACTGTCTTATTCTCTTTTTAGTTTATTGGATCATGTTCCAGAAGGACCAATATTTATTACTATGTGTTTTCTAGTGAGAGTGATGGATGCGATAAGCTTTGCTGCAGCAATAACTGCATCATCTTCTATCCTTGCAAAAGCTTTTCCAAATAATGTGGCTACAGTATTGGTATGTATTTTAGAGTTTTTTTGTTTTTTTTTTTTTTTTTTCTATTTTCCCTTGAATGTAGGCCAAAATATTTCCTTGACCTTCCAATTTAAAACTGGGATCCATTCTTCCTTACTTCTTTTCTCTCCTGTCTGTGTTTTTGTTGCCTTTTTACTCCAATTTCTACTTCTGTCAGCAAAGCTGTGAATACATGTGTCAGTAAGGCTGTGAGCTGTTGCTCTTCCTGATCCCTGAAATTCCCAGAAATAAAGTTTTGATTGGCCAGGCCAGGTTGGGTGCACACTTGAGAGAGGAGCAGCATGGTTCCCCCCTACTGTTGTTTTCAGAAATGGGAAATGAGTTTCCAAAGGCAAAACTGCTATGAAAGTTCTTAAGCATAGAGACCTTAACTAGCAGCATCGTGGCAAATAATATGGAAGTGCTCATGCAAGTACAAAGGAATGATAAGAGAATGGTAAGATTAGGATGAAAAAAGCTCAAGAAAAATGCTATTTTTTTAAAAAAATGTTATATTAAGTGAAGTAAATGTTTTAAAAAATTTCTGTAGGAGAGGTCTGCACACAGTTTGACAGGTATTCTTTCTACCACTTTTTTTTTAACCTCTTATAAAGTACTTTTCTATCTCCCCGTAGCCTAGATTGTGGCTGAATTGCCTAAGAATTTCTTTGCAAAACACTCAGTTCATACGAGTACTTCTTCCACTTTCCCAAGATTTGTACAAGGGATCCTGGAGTTCATCTTGAAGTCCTTAAGCACTTCAGTGCTGTGTGAGGAGTGCCCTCTCATTTTGATACAAACATGCAACACATGTTTGTATCAAATTGGTGGCATCATATTGACATAACTCTTGTGTATTGTCTAGATGCATGAAGACCTGGTATAATGACATGCCAGATTCCTGTCTCAGCTCTGGGCAGCTGCCTCCTTGGTCCCAAGAAGGCTTTCCCATAGTGCTTTCTCTAGGCCCATGTACCCCGGATGACCCAGGGTCTGCATAGCAGACCACACACCACCCTCATAGCTTGTAATTGTTCTCTAGACCTCGGAGTTTCATCAGTTTAGTACCAAGGACTCCCTCATCTACTCATTTAATACTATAGTTTTAACGTTTCTTCTATCAGATAAACTATTGGCCACATAAATAATGTCCCCCCCCTTTTTAAAAGTAACTTATGTA
The DNA here is from genome assembly GCA_963574355.1 of Loris lydekkerianus. Lineage (NCBI taxonomy): Eukaryota > Metazoa > Chordata > Mammalia > Primates > Lorisidae > Loris > Loris lydekkerianus. Next base: position 3,095 of record CAUYPK010107374.1, on the reverse strand, counting down.
TACAGCAGGATGGGTTCATTTTAGGTTCTACTGCCATCTTAGCATGCAGGGGTGGACACCGTGATAGGCCTGCTGTTTACATTTCCCAGTTCTACATTTCTCAAAAAGCATTCAGAAGAACACTAGTCTGTTGACATGTTGTGTAAAACAAGGGTTTATCACTAAACAAGTTTGGAGAGTGTTTTATGCTGTTCTCCAATGTAGAGGTGTTTAGTTCACATCAGTGTTTTAAGACTCTGAAAAGTCCTAGAATAAAGATACTTTATTAAATGTTCCACAACCAATTTTACCATGAAGCCACTTGTTCCAAACAAGACCTTTTGACCTTTATTTTTTTATTTACGTTGAGACAGAGTCTCACTTTTCCACCCCACTTTTCACAGCTCACAGCAACCTCAAACTCTTGGGTTCCAGAAATCCTCTTGCCTCAGCGTCTGAAGTAACCGGGGCCACAGGCGCCCATCATAAAACCCTGCTATTTTTAGAGACAGGGTCTCTCTGTTGCTCAGTCTGGTCTCCAACTCCTGACGTTCAAGAAATTCACCCACCTCAGCCTCCCAGAGTGCCAGGATTACAGCTGTGAGCCACCATGTCCAGCCATGTTTTGACCTTTAAAAGAGCTAATATTATATAGCTGACACTCCGGAAAGTACCAGAAAACACTGCCCAAGAGATTCCTGTGCAGTTGGCAGCAGTCCTTTGGATTTTCTGATCAGGAAGGGACACCAGGGTTGTCATTTAATGCTTCTATATAAAATTGCAGCCAAAAACTAACATATCTAACATGGTAGTTAATCTGGTTGGCCTCATTGTGAGTAAAGATAGAATTCCTATGTTCATTATGAAATGCAGAAAGTTAGTAATGGACAATTTTTGTGCAGTTTGCGAGATCTGGGGATGTAAGGTTGCAAGCCACAAGTCTCATAAAAACTAGATTGATTCGAAATGGTGCTATTTTTGTAGTAGTGAACTTTCCATTGCACTGTTTTGTTTAACAGTTTTACGTGGTACAAGAGATATAGAATATAGTAAATATATTCTACACATTACTGTTGCTCACTATTCATATACATACCAGGTGATCAACCTTCCATCCCCCTCTGAGAAAGCAAAAGTGGCTGCAGGTTTCTCCCAGAGAGATACCTTGGGTATGTATGTACGCAAATGCACACATGTACACACATCACACATGTACACACACACACACACAGAACGTGATTTTCCTTTCCCTTTTTTTCTTTTCACAAATGGTAGCATACCACATAAACTGTTCAGCACCTTGCTGATTACACTACCAATGAAATCACCTTGGAGATCTTTCTGTACCAACGTAGAAAGAGCTTTCTTTTTCCTTTTCTATACTATTTCACTGTACAGCTATAACCTACTTTATGGACATTGTTGATTAATATTGAGATTGCTTACATCTTTTGCTATTGTAAACGATGCTATAATGCATAAAGTCGTATATATGTCGTGTCGCATCTTCATGCTAGACCTGTAAGTTAAATCCTAGAAGTGGAATTCTGGATCAAAGAGTATGTGCAGTTGTAATGTTGATAGATTTGCCAAATTTCCCTTCTGTGTTTGCTCACCAGCAGTGTGTAAGAGTGCCTCTGCCCCACTTGGAACCATAGTGTGTTTGATGGGGGCTGGTAAAAACTGGCATCTTGTGGTTTACATTGTTCGTTTCTTTTAAAAAGTTGACAGTGAGCTGCTGCTTCTAAGAGCTATTTATATTTCACTTTATGTGACAACAGTTTATTTACAGCATTTACCCATTTTCCTATTAAGTTGTTAATTTTTTCCCCCTCCTTGATTAGTAGTTCTTAATATTTTGGGGGAAGTAGTTCTTTATCAGGATTTTTTCTAGTTTTCATTTGTCTTTTGATATATTTTTCTATGTATAGTTTTTCATATTTTCATATAATTAGATTTAGTAATCTTTTTTACATCTTTTGAGGTTTATGTCATAATTAGAATACCTTCCCCATATAAGAATTAAAAAAGAGAAACCTCCCCTGTTTTATTTCCCTAGTACTTTTATGATTTTAATATGGTTAAGTTTTTGTTCCATTTTGAGTTTGAGTGGGCTGTGTACTTGTGAAGTGGATAGAATTTTTATCAGATAGTACCTTATAATCCTTCAAATGAAATACATTAACCCAGTTTTTCTCTCCCCATTTCCATTTTAGGGAAGTCTTGAGACCTTCTCTGGACTGGGGCTGATAGTGGGTCCTCCTGTAGGTGGCTTTTTGTATCAATCCTTTGGCTATGAGGTGCCTTTTATTTTTCTGGGTTGCTTAGTTCTGCTGATGGTACCACTCAACATGTATATTTTACCCAATTATGGTAAGTGCACCCTTATTACTCATTTTAAAAATCTTGAATGTATTTTTATGCCTTTAAAATAAACCAATTTGCCAGATACTCACTTTCATGTAACCAATGCAAGCTTTATAGAACACTGTAAAATAACTGATTCTCTTTTCAGAAATATTATAGGCAATTAGGTTATATGAATTTCTATGTATCACAAATTTTTTCCAACCTTAAGAACAAGCAAATATTTCATTTCTGATCATAAACCATCACCATATGCAGTGTCCATCATAGGTCTTCTTGAAGTGAACGAAATGGCAGGACAAGGAGTTATTATGAGCCACTTCTGGCCTCTGTCTTCCTAGAAGGCTGTGAGATGGTGGAGCAAGATCTGCCCTTCCTTCCCAGCAGCACTTGCAGCTGTTCATGCAGCAGCGCTGAGGTGTAAAGACGCAGGCCCACGTTAGGCAGCAACAGGAGCCACTCTGGCTTCAAAACTTCATACTCCACAGGAGTCAACCTGCCCTGTAATAAATGCATGGATGTCAGTCCTAGTGTCTCTATGGGGAAACATGGCAGGTGTAAGAGTCAGCACAGTCAGGGAGACACAAAACATCATGTCCTCATCAGTTGTTCATGGTTCACTTGCATTTCCCTTTGTCCAGCTGAAATTTACCAAGCAGAGTTATTCATATAAACTAGTAACATAGTGGGCATTGTTCTAGAGGCCCCGAGCTAGAGCGTTCACTCGGAGAACAGGTTAGAGAGGCAGT
>CAUYPK010107372.1:0-17970 GCA_963574355.1 Loris lydekkerianus | reverse complement strand
CTGATTCCTCAATTATTATAATTGTTTTGGGTATATATTTTTATTTTTGAAATTTACCAGTAGCTGCTGCATTTTCCACCTCAGCTTATACTCGAGTCACTAAGTTTTCCCAGTTTTTAGGGTAAAATTAAGGGGGTCGGCATATACTCAGGTTGGCTTATACTCGAGTATAAGAACTGAAGATTTGGGGAGTGGTCAGGAAAGAGCTAATTAGTCCTCCCAGTGGATAGATGGCAGAAGAGAGCTAACAGGGCCTTGGTGGAAAGGTGTAAAATAGTGGGAAGTGAGGGCATGACGGGGCTCTGGGCACTGAAGGAGCCTGCAGCAGAAAGGTAGTGAGGGATGGCAAGCAGAGGATGACATGAGCCAAGACATGTGTTCTGAGAAATCATTGCCTTGTGGGATGGGGAATGGACTGGTATGAGGTAGAAGTAAGATGCTGCCATGGAGAAGAATAGGCAAGATCACAGGAGCCCTGACCAGAGAGGGTTGCTGGAACCACATGGTGGCATCAAAGTGGAGAAAAAACAAGTTTACATTGGTTCAGGAGGTAGAATCTCTGTTTGAAGATCAACCAGATATAGGGGGTGAGGGAGAAGGCTCACTATCATTTTTCAGGGCTCCATATTTGAATGACTCTTTCATGCCAGGCTTTCTGTATTTGTATTAATTCTGTATTTGCATTGATATTTATTCCTCATCTCATACGAGGAGGGAAATTGGGTTTAACTCTATTTTATGAACGGGGAAACTGAAGATTGGCAAGGGTAGGTGTTCTTCCATGAACACACAGCTAGCATGCATGAAGAGTTCACCTTTTAACCCCTTGGGTACCCTGTTTCCCTGTCCTTGTCTATCAGGTTTCTGGTCGGGCATCTCAGAAGATGGTGGTGACATTTTCTGATATGAGAAGCTCTATATGAAAAAATATTCTAGTAGGACCTTTCCCAGAATTGCTGGAGAACCAGCTACCAGACCATCCTGGACAATGATATCTACAACTTTGCACTTCCTAAGCGATAGGAGAGTCCTGAAGAACATTTCCTCTATGTCCTGTCTGGATAGGTTTTTAATCTTAAAAACCTTAGTTCTGGATAGGTTTTTAATCTTAAAAACCTTAGTTCCTTAATTGTTGCTCCTGGGGAACCGGGTCTGGCCTGGTCCTGTTCTGTAGTCCCTGCTTAGCACCCTGGTGAGGATGGAGGATAGATTCTTAGCAGTTAGCATTTAAATTAGCAGTGGCAATCTTCCTGGGAATAAGAAATGGGATAGGCCCCAAGAGAGAGAAAAATGCCTGAGATAAAGGAGGAGGAGAGGCATCTAGTATATTAGAGCAGTCAACTGGGGAGCTGTGTTAACCACGGACAAGGCACTTCATTTCAAGTCTGTTTCCTCATCTGCATGTAAAACACAGGAGAGGTGATCATGCTTGTCTGTTCCGTGGTTGTTATGAAGGTCAAATATAATAATAGATGACTGTACTCTGAAAATTAAAACATTGCTTGCAAGTGAGAGGACTTAAAGTTCTGATATCACAAGGTAGAATCAGAGAACCAAGATACCTCTGGGATTGTCAAGGTCGTCCTGATGATTTTACAGGTGAGGAAAACCAGGCTGAGGCTGAGAGCTTAAATGAATTTTTCTCAAATCACCCTCAAAATTAAGGTTGGAGCCAGATTTAGATGGAAAATCCTTGACCTTAAGCTGAGAGTTCTTTCCACTTTATTGCTTTGGCAGGATAGCAAAGTAATTGACTGTCAGGTTGACTGAGGTTTGACCCCCAGCTTTGCCACTTATTAATTTTGTGGTCTTGTCCAGTTTATATAATTTGGGGGCCTTGATTTTCTCATCTATAAAAATGGAATAGGTATAATTGTTAACTCAAGGGGTTGTTAAAAAGATTAAATGAAATAATGCTTGCAGGTACTGGTAGTTATTTCTTTTTTTAATTTTATTTTTTTATTAAGTCTTTTGTACATAAATCATAAATACATTTATGCCCATTTCAGTGTGTTGGTTATTATAAAATAACTTTCAACCCAGGATTCTGTATCCAGCTAAACTGAGTTTCATCTATGATGGAGAAATTAAATACTTTAATGACATTCACATGTTGGAGAAATTTGCCACAACTAAACCAGTTTTTCAGGATATTCTCAGACCTATCCTCCATAATGAACAACCCGCCATCACCAAAGTAAACTCACTCAGAAATGTTTGATCAAATTCCAACTTCCATAGTGGCAAAAGGATTAAAAATGTCCACAGGACATTCAAAAAATTCGATACCCAAAACTCTATCTGGCTTATTATTACTCTCAATTAATGTGAATGGCTTAAATTGCCCTCTAAAGAGACAGAAATTGGCTGACTTCTGTCCAAAATGCCAAAACAGTTCACAGTTAAGGCCTTTCTGTTTTGAAGTCTCACTGCTACTATACTTATAGTTGCCAGCGGGATTAGACCAATTGAACACATGCACCCTCTTCCCAGTTTTCCACTGTTTTTGTCCTCCTTTTGGGGTCCAGAAGTCTCTTGCTGTATCCTCCAGGGATGATTAGAGGCAGATTCCACCAGCCAGAGATGCCTGGAGTCTTATCTCCCCAGATTCACAGTGCCCAGATGCGAGGAAGCTGTTACTTGGCCTCCATCTTGCTCTCCTCTATAAGGAACTTTTATTTTTTGAGCAATTTTATTCTAAATTGAGAAGTTGCTTAAGAAGAGAAAATGCAGGAGATCACTGTTCCAGCAATGGAATAAACAGAAAGAGAAAAAGGAAAATGGATAGGAAGATGCTATGAGATGAAGTTAGATGACAAAAATCTCACATTATTTTAGTGAACCTACTTTAAAACACCAAAATCATAAACTTTCTATATTTTATTTTGAATAAAAAGCCCAAAATTAATAAACTTGATTTTTTTCTCTACAAATATAACTTTATTTATTATTATTCTAAGAAAAATTGTGGTGAATTTTTGTTCTAACTATACTTAGTAAAAATGTCTCCGTATATACAAAATTAACTGTTGAATTAGATAATCTACTACCCAAAGGCTCTAATTAGCAATAAAGAAAATAATTAAAGGACAATTAATTTTATGATAATGTTGAAAATAATTTATTAGAATAAAAAATGTAGGCCTGGTGTGGTGTTCATGTCTGGAATCCCCATACTTTGGGAGGGCAAGGCAGGGGGATTGCTGAAGGCCAGGAGTTCCAGACCAGCCTGGGTATCAAAGATAGACTCTGTATACACAATTTTTTTTTTAAATGAGTTGGGTGTGGTGGCACAGGCCTATAGTATTAGCTAATTGGCAGATTGAGGCAGGAGGTTATCTGGAGCCCAGAAATTTGAAGCTAAAGTGAGCAATGATCACACAACTGCCCTCTAACCTAGATGATGAACAATACCTTGTTTCTAAAAATAATAAATGAATAAATAAAGTAAGTGAGTAAGTAAATAAAGTAAATTATTGTCATAAATGTAATATATTTCATATACTCTACTATAGTCAACTTCTAAAGTATTTCTCACTGATTCATTACTGTCCTTCTATAATCCTTTTCTTCTTAGTGTAGACAGGACCTAGTGACTTCCTTCCAGTGGATAGAATATAGCAAAAGTGATAGTATGACACTTCTGAAATTATCTTTTGAGCATTCTATTGCTTCTACCTGACTTGCTCTACCAATCTCTTGCTGCCTATCTCTGAGTGAAGCCAACTGCTGTTGGGAGCTGGCTTATGGAGAGACCCACATGACGAGGAACTGGCCAATATCCAGTGAGGACCTGAAGTGTGCGAATAGTCACTTGAGTTACCTTGGAAGCAGAGCTCCCCTAGTTGAGACATGAGGAGACTGCAGCCCAGTCAACACCTCTTGAGAAACCCCAAACCACAGGCCATTCACTAATATGTGCCAAGATATTTGAACTACAAAAATTTTGACATAGTATAATAAGTGCTTGTTGTTTTAAGCCAGTATGTTTTGGAGTAATTTGTGAAGCAGCAATAGATTAAATAATGTATCATGTAAAAATTTTATTCATTCTTACCCATTTCTAAGAAGTTTTAGTATCTGGGATAATAAGTATTTTATATGTTGCAAACTCAGTGGAAATATTTGTGTAAAATATTGTGTACAGGTAACACTTGGCTGAAATCATAATCAAAGATATCATGGGAGTCAGAGAGATAGTCAAGGGGGAGCTTAAATCATGACTAAAACAAAAATAATAAAAAAGGGGGAAATTTCCTTTTTTTTGTCTTCCATAATCATGATGATAGAAGCCTATGAGAGACTAGCGTGTAGATACCTAGGGGGGTTGCAGGAGATTCATGATGGCTCTTACCAAAAATATTCATGAGGCTTTGACTAGATTTGTTTCTAAATCTTTAGGAATTTCCACAAATTATGAGTGTAATATTTTATTCACATTCTGGGAAAGCTCTACTCCTACTATCTAGAAGATTACCATTTTATTGTCCTCTATAATAATCTTACAAGCTAATCCTTCCAAACTATTCCTGTTGTCACATTGTATTTTTTAACAAATAATTTTTAGTAATTGCTAACATAATTTGGCAATGATTTTATTTTTACTTTTTTAATTATTCATCACCTTTAATCTACTTAAGCAATATTTTAATATTACATGGCAAGTTTTAGAAGGAAAAAAGTCAATGATTTAAATGAATAAGTAAATTAAAGTATCTAGAATATATAAAGAAACTTACATACTCCAAATACTACCACTAGTGATCCCTAAGTAGAATCTCTTTTCTCAAAAGACTTCCTAGATGGCACAACAACAAGTTTCTTCATCAGTCTTTCCTCTTCAAGATTAAAATGAATGAAATGAGAAAAGCAGTCATATCAGTGGAACTACTGGGTTGGCAGATCTGTCAAATTGCTCCGTAGGCCCAGAACCACACAACACACGTGGCCTTGCTGTGTTACAAGTACCTCCAATGAGTGTTTCTGAACATTCATAACTCTTTCTCTTCCACACACAGGCTTTAGATTATTATCCTCCCATTGGAAATAAGGAAATGAAAGATGAGTATTAATTCATCTGCTAGCTCTCAGTTATTGGTAGTTTCTGTATAAAGGAGTTGGAAGCTCAGTCAAAAAGAAACTTGGGGGGATCCAACCTAATGTGCATCATGCTATGATACATTTCTATACTATTAAGACTAGAGTATGAATGTTTTTGCCACAACAAATAAGTGAGCAAGGAGATAGTTATGTTAATCAGTTAGATGTAAGCATTCCACATCATATATCAAATTAGCACATTGTACCCCATAAATGCATTAATGTACACAGTTGTGATTTAATAAATAGTTAGAAAAAAAAAAAAAAAGGAACAAAAAGAAACTTGAGACCTTATTAACAATGACAGGCGTTTCTCCAAGAGAATATAAAGAGAATATAAAGCACATTTTCACCTGTTTTTCATCTCTAATCTGTGCTGTTCATTTCTAAAATTCTGCAATGATTCAAATGCAGTAAATCCTGTTCTTGTTTGAATGATGTTTGAATGCCAAGAACAAAGAATAACTACAATGAATTTTTAATGCCCGAAGTTACTTCTACATTTTCTTACCCAAAAGGGGGCCTTATTCTTCACCTTAGTAAAATGTATCTAATCTTCCAATCCAGACATGAAAAAAATGTATCACACTAAGAAAAGTCTCCATTCACAACTCACTAATGAATGGTGTAGGTGGGAGAAAAAAAAAACCCTTGAATTTAGTAAGAAGCAGTTGTGGGATGAACCAAAGTTTTATTTCGAGATAATAACTCAGTCCATTTTCACCTGGTCAGGTCCTTAATTTAAGTTTAGCATAAAAATCCATGGACATAAAAAAATAAAATAAAATAAAAAAGTGAAAAGGACAGTGGCACTTCAATATTTCCAATACCTACCAGAGAAAAAACCTTGTCCTAATTAGCTGCCTGCTATTATGTTGCTATGATTCATAGGACATAATAATGACCCTCCTTACACTTTTCACTCCTCACACTCTTGTGCTCTAGTCCCATATTGTTAAGGGCTTTTAACACCCAAGTCTGTGAGACCTGGGGAAGGAGTGATTAATTCTAATGCATTTTGTATTAACACTTCAAGTTAAAAGAATCTGATAGATTTGAGCTAATGGATCCTGAACCCTCTGCTTCCCTAGAATATCTCAATGTACTCTGCCTTTTCAGGATAATCATTAAAAGATGTTTTTTTCTGAAGTTCATATTGAATATAGGAAGAAGTTTGAGAAAACCTCTTCAGTTAAAATACACAGTCTTCAAAAAATTCACAGAATCATTTTAAACGTCAAGTTAATTAAATACTTGCTACTGCAAAGTTCAATTTTACTTTCTCCCACTACTGCCAAGCTTATAAAACTCCTGGCTTATTCATTTATATACTTATCCATCTATCCTTCCTTCCTTCCTTTCTCTCTGTCTCTTTCCTTCCTTCCTTCCTTCCTTCCTTCCTTCCTTCCTTCCTTCCTTCCTTCCTTCCTTCCTTCCTTCCAGACTTTGTATTGACTCTTGGTCTCAATTTTTCTCCAGAGATTTAAAGTTATATAGGTGTTTATAAGAAAAGCTTCCAGAATGTTCACAATATGACATTGATAAAGGGGAAAACCTCTTAATACTCAGGAATATTTCTCCAGCACCGCCTCCAGCCTCAAGGTTCTGGAGCTTCAGAGCCACAGATCGACATTCTGTGACAAGCAGCAGAACACAGCATTCCGTGGTGACCTTGAACCCACACCCACCACACAGTGCCGTTTCTCCCCCTTAAAAGAAAGGGAGCTTTTTTCTTCACTTTTGAGCAGCAGTCTAGCAAAAAGATATGTTTTAAAAAGCAAACAAACAAAAAAATCTCTCAGCTGGTAATGGTGGCTCATGCCTGTAATCCTAGGACTCAGGGAGGCTGAGGCTGGTGATTGCCTAAGCTCAGGAGTTTGAGAACAGGCTGAACAAGAGTGAGATCCTGTTTTTACTAAAATCGAGGGGTGGGAGTGGGGAACTACCCAGGAGTTATCCTAATCCCAGTTACTTGGGAGGCTGAGGCAAGAGGATTGCTTGAGCCCAAGAGTTTGAGGTTGCTGTGAGCTGTAACGCCATAGCACTTTAGCCTAGGCAACAGAGTGAGACTCCATCTAAAAAAGGAAGAAAAGAAAAGACCAAACATCTCTCAGGTGGGAAATTTGAACATCATGAGTGCTTGTATATATACTAAGTTGTGTCTCTGAATGGGACAGTCTTTCATATGGTTATATGGTTATAGGGACAGTCTTTTACATGGTATTCTCATCTCTTGAAAAACTGTAAATTAGAAGGCAGAATTACTCAGATTACAAAAGGATTGATTCCTCATCCAATTAAAAAAATCATAAATTTCTTTAAATTACTAAGAACTTCATACAATGAGAAATAAAATGCTGCAGTGTCACAAGCCACTATTGATTAAGTATCAGAAATTATGGGTATAAGCAGAATTTAAAGTTACAAGATTTGTGTACATGTTTTTATTTTTCCTAAATTTAGTAGACAATTGAAAACTTATTTTGTCTAAATGCCAAATCCATCCTCTTCTTTTCCATTGCTTTGCCTTTCATCACTATCACTACCATTTTCTCTTAGATGATTGATAGATAGATAAATGTCATCAGTTCATATATGTATTTATTAATATCTCTATACAACTTTGGTCCATTTCTATGCCACCTACCTACTCCAAAGTCTATCGTCTCCCACTGACCTCTTTCTATCCCTGGCCTGGGTCCAGACTCTTCTTCCATCTGCTGTCCATGACACTCTTTACCCTCTCATCTTACACCATCTCCACCACTGCATTCTTCCTCTCCATGGTCTTCCTCAGCCATGCTCTCCTTCTCACATTCCCACTGATCCCTTCTGAGACTTCGCAATCCTATTCCCACTATCATGCCTGTTTTTTCAATTGTTCTTTTCATTTAATACCAATTCTTTCTTCAGGTCACCAATCCCCAAAAGTTTCTGATGCTACCCACATCGGTATACATTTTGTACTGATAGCCTAATACAAGTGTTATACACATACACACAAACACATACACACGTATTGTGAACAGACACAAATGTACTGCACATGTGATGAAAAAAGGTATAAAAATGGAAAATTTAAAGGACATCCTAAAGACAAAATTAAAAATACTGGGTTTGTTGGTTCTACTTATTAATGATTAAGAAGCTCCTTTCTTTGCTTAAAAAAAGTTTTAAATATTTTAGGGAGATAATGTGATTAAAAATGCAGTGATTTAAAAGTCTGCCTTTAGCTTCTGTGTACTTTGATTTTTGATATTAAAGGCTGCTACAGCTGAAAAAGACACCTCACAGTGTACATAGATCAGAAAGACAGTAGAGTTTGGTTATTGGTTCCAAGGTGGGACTGACCAGACTGGCCGAGTTAGACCACATTCTAACTGTGTGGTCTGTGGGAGATTTTCTCACTTTTCTGTGCTTCAATCTCCATATTTTAAAAATGAGCATGATAATTGGATCACTCTGTACAGACTTCTTTTTTTATTTATTATTAAATCATAGCTGTGTACAATCATACAATCATGGGGCACCATACATTGGTTTTGTATACCATTTGACATATTTTCATCTACACTGGTTAACATAGCCTTTTCTTTCCTGGCATTTTCTTAGTTATTGTGTTGGGACATTTACACTCTACATCCAGTAAGTTTCACATGTACCCTTGTAAGATGCATCATAGGTGTGATCCCACCAATTACCCTCCCTCTGCCCATCCACCCCTTCCCCTCTCCTCACTCTTCCCCTTCCCCATATTCTTAGGTTATAACTGGGTTATAGCTTTTATATGAAAGCCATAAATTAGTTTCATAGTAGGGCTGAGTACATTGAATACTTTTTCTTCCATTCTTAAGATACTTTACTAAGAAGAATATGTTCCAGCTCCATCCATGTAAACAGGAAAGAGGTAAAGTCTCTTTAAGGCTGCATAATATTCCATGGTGTATGTATACCACAATTTATTAATCTATTCGTGGATCAATAGGCACTTGGGCTTTTTCCATGACTTAGCAATTATGAATTGGGTTGCAATAAACATTCTGGTACAAATGGCAGGTCTATTTTTAGATCTTTAAGTATTCTCCAAACATCTTTCCAAAAGGAACATATTAGTTTACATTCCCACCAGCAGTGTAGAGTATTCCCTTTTCTCCACATCCACGCCAACATCTCTGTTCTTGGGATTTTGTGATATGGGCTAATCTTATTGGAGTTAGATGGTATCTCAAAATAGTTTTGATGTGGATTTCTCTGATGATTAAGGATGATGAGCATTTTTTCATATGTCTGTAGGCCGTGTGCCTGTCTTCTTCAGAGAAATTTCTCTGCAAGTCCATTGCCCAGCCTGCGATGGGATCACTTGTTCTTTTCTTGCTTATACATTTGAGTTCTCTGTGGATTCTGGTTATTAAACCTTTATATTATTAACCTGCAGATATCTTCTCCCATTCTGAGAGCTGTCTGCTTGCTTTTCTTACTGTGTTCTTGGCTTTTTAGTTTGATCAGGTCCCAGTAGTGTATTTTTGATGCTGCTTCAATTGCCCAGGGTGTCCTCCTCATAAAATACTCACCCAGACCTATTTCTTCAAGAGTTCTCCCTGCACTTTCTTCAAGTATTTTTATAGTTTCATATCTTAAGTTTAAATCTTTAATCCAGTGAGAGTCTATCTCACTTAAAGGTGAAAGGTGTGGGTCCAGTTTCAGTCTTCTACAGGTTGCCAGCCAGTTCACCCAGCACTATTTGTAAAATAGGGAATCTTTTCCCCTCTGAATGTTTTTAATTGGCTTGTCAAAGATCAAATAATTGTAAGTAGCTGGGTTCATCTCTTGGTTCTCTATTCTGTTCCATACATCTAGCTCTCTGTTTTTGTGCCAGTACCATGCTTTTTTGATCACTATTGATTTATAGTATACTCTGAGGTCTAGAGGTGTAATTCCTCCTGCTTTGTTTTTATTTCTGAGTAATGCCTTGGCTATTCGAGGTTTTTACTGATTCCATATAAAACAAAGTATTATTTTTTTCGAGGTGTTTAAAGTATGACAGTGGAGCCTTAATAGGGATTGCATTAAAATTGTATATTGCTTTGGGTAGTATGGACATTTTAACAAGGTTGATTCTTCTCAGCCATGAGCATGGTATGTTTTTCCATTTGTTAACATTTTCAGCTATTTCTTTTCTTAGAGCTTCATAGTTCTCTTTATAGAGATCTTTCACATTCTTTGTTAGATAAACTCCCAAATATTTCATCTTCTTTGGCATTACTGTGAACGGAATAGAGTCCTTGACTGTTTTTTCAGCTTAACTATTGTTGGTATACATAAAGGCTACCGATTTATGAATGTTGATTTTATAACCTGAGATGCTGCTGTATCCCTTGATCACTTCTAAGAGTTTTGTAGTAGAATCCCTGGTGTTTTCCAGATATACAATCATATCATCTGCAAAGAGTGATAGTTTGATCTCTTCTAACCCTATATGGAAACCGTTGATCACCTTTTCTTCCCTAATTGCGATAGCTAAAACTTCCATTACAATGTTAAAGATCAGTAGAGAGGACTTTTAATAACTAAAGGAGTGAATATGTGTTGTCATTAAGAACAGAGGCTGACAGGAAACAGTGCTTTGTTAATGCTAGCTATCATTATTTATATACTCAGAGACACACCATAGCATTGTGTGTGCATCTGGCCTCAACTTCTGTGATTTTCTACAATGCCCTATAATGAAAATATTTTAAGCCTGATGCTAACTCTATATCCTTTCTGCATCATTATTCATAAGAAATTTACAAAAATATCAGGCAAGCTGCCGTTCTATGAATGTATACTGATACAGTTTGTGTATAAAATGTTTTAATTAAAAAAAAAAAAGAAATAAGTACAGTACAACTTTTTAGTCAAGGGGTTCACAACATAATTCTGTATTTCATTACAAAAACAGAATTTGGAAACTATCATAAGTTCAGGCATATTTGAAACATTTGTTCCTTCATCCAGCTCCATGACAGATCTCCCACAATGAGCACTTGTAATACCGTTTCTTTGAATAATAAAAAATATTTTCTCCATGTCTATATTTACTGACAAATTAATGTACAGTTGTTTCTCGCTGCCTGTGACACATCATTTCCAAGATCTCCCTGGATACCAAAATCTGTGGATGTATTGAGTCTTCATATAAAATGGCATAGTATTTGCATATAACCTACACCAACTCTCTCGTGTAGCTTAAATCATCTCTAAACTTGTTTATAATACCTAATACGATGTAAATGCTATCTATTGAATATTGTACTATATTGTTTTATTTGTAGTTTTTTTATTGTAGTTTTTCAAATATTTTTGATCCGTGGTTGGTTGAATTTGCAGTTACTAAACTCAAGGACAGTGAGGGCAGATTGTGTTTTAGTTTGTATCTTACTATTCTCCACATATGGTTCCAGCCCTTTTTATACTGTTATAAAAGTTATAAAATTGCAGTGGAATTTTGAACTCTATTAATAAACAGAAAGTCTCAAGAGAGGTTTTTAGTCACATGTCCTCATACTTAGTGAAGACTGAGGGAAAACTGCCTTGGGTATAATAAAATGTTAAATACATTTGAAAAAAATTACAGAATTTAATCCTCTTGTTCTGGGTTCTTAGGGTTCATCAGCTAGTTTCTCAAGGAATTCAGCACAGGTTGTAAGAGGATCATAATGGCTGTGCCTCATAAGGTATCCTAGCAAGAGTTCAAATTCAGGACAGGATAACTACCTCTGCCATTTTCTTGCACACTCATCTTGCATTGCCAGTGTGTAATTTCCACATAATCATTTTTTCCCCAAGCAACACATTCATTTTGTGAGGACTGATTTAGTTGATGATATAATCTTACATGATATGATGTGGGCAAAATGTATATCATGCTCTAACTCAATAAGCTAAGAGCATGGGTGGCGCCTGTGGCTCAGTGGGTAGGGCACCAGCACCATATACCGAGGGTGATGGGTTCAAACCTGGCCTGGGCCAGGTAAAACATCAGTGGCAACTGCAAGAAAAATAGCCGGGTGTTGTGGTGGGCACCTGTAGTCCCAGGTACTTGGGAGCCTGAGGTAAGAGATTTGCTCTAGCCTAGAAGCTGGAGGTTGCTGTAAGCTGTGATGCCACAGCACTCTACTGAGGGTGACAAAATGAGATTCTGTCTCAAACAACAACAACAACAAAAAGGCTAAGAGCAAACAAAAAGTGAACATACCATTGTCAGTCTCTCAGCTTGGAAGTCTTTCTTTGAGGAATCTCAAGTTCTTAAGGTGGCTTAGATCTGACACAGAAACCAATTTAGCTTGTACATGTGTATCTACATGTTATTAAATAATTATCAAACATGTTCTAGTACTATTTTGATGCTCTCCTAGGAGAATACTTTATGCATGCTACAGAGTTTTAAATTTCCATTTTGAAGGCCTTTTCTTTAGATCTTTTCTTCATCATCACTTCTTCAGGAGAATTTTTCAGGGTCAATAGTAACCAAAGAGCAGTGATAGCACTACATTGTAATTCCCCATGTAAATGTGTCCTTTCAAGAGTCTGCCATCTTGCTCTTCTACTCTTGACAGACACAACATTAACATGAGAATTGTGGAGATTAGTCTAGCAATGTATGTTATTCCACATGGTTAGAGGAAAAAAATGAAAATGGTTCTAATATGTCATTCCGGCCACTCATGAGCTGAAATACTTTCTGATTTTAAGCTGCCATCAAGATACATTCTTTATTTTTTTTCCTTTAATTTATTTTTTGAATTGGTTTTGACATTTTTTAAATTATATCTTTTGGCTTCCAACCGAATCTCTCCCATGTTAAAATCTACATGTTTTCCTCAAATTGAATTGGAAGATGCCCAGAAAACAGGGTCTGAGAAGAGGGAGACAGTCACAGAATACAAAGTCTAAGGGTGAAAGTTAAAGAATTCAATGAAGGGAGAAAAAGACTACTCAAATAAATTTTGTTTATAAATCCCTCTCAGAAGTGAGACTGTGTGTGAGTATGTGTGTATGTATGTATACGTGTGTGTGTGTATATATACTAATAGATACGTGCAGATTGTCTAGGCAGTGCTTAAGGTTGACAGACATGATAACTACCTACCAATGTGGTGAGCCATGACCACTAAGGGATGAGAAAAATTTCCAAGTAAAGTTCAAGGCATGAAGTTAAGAGACAGTAAAATATATGCTTTGTTCTTTGTTTCCAGAAATACTTTTGAGAGTAGAGACGTTTAGAATATGAAATAAAGATTCCCCAAGGAAAAAGATAAGGAAATAATAATAATCGCCTGTTGCTCTTAATTACATAGGACAAAATACTCTGGAGAATACGTTGTGAAGAACCATCCTGGAACCCAAAACAATCTATTCCACTGGTGGAATTACTTGATTTTTCCACATTTGATTTTTCAAATTCAATCAATTTCCAGCCAGCTTTTGTACTTTGCCATCTGTTTCGAAAGCAAAACTTAACACAAGTCTGTGGAGTATGAGGTTTGTTTTATTTCTTTTCCATCTAAGATTTAGTGAATCATGTCTAGGCTAAATTCCAGGTTGAATGGATCATCAAAACCAGGCATCATGCCCATATGTTTTCTTAAGTTCAGAGTAGAGCATGTTGTCTCTCTTGTTGCATTATGTTTGAACCATAGAAATAGATTTTCTATGCTAAAAAGCATCCAAATAGCATGTGCATAGTGATTCCTAAGTAAAGAGGCAGTTAACAGGCATTTCAATACTGTTCATCTCGACTGAGTACCAAATTCTTCACTGTGTTAACCCTAATGTGTTTTGAAACTCTGTTTATTCTGAAACTGATGCTTCTTATGCAAATGAATTTTACATACTTTGTGTAGAATAATCTGGCACATGTTGACATGTAAGAATAAACAAACTACATATTTAGCATTCTGATTCTGGTATGGGGTGATTATGAGTTCAAGTTCATCCCACTGGGGTAAAAGAATTCATTATTATATCACAATAAATTTCCATGCAACAGTAATTCTTTCTCTCTATGGATGAAGAATGCATTTGTCCTTAAAGTTTGAAAGAAAATAAAATGAAAACACTGTGCATAAAGACAAAAATAAACCTATATTGATGTAACAATGTCTAACAACTGGGGCAAAAAGAAATAAAAACAATATGGAATCCAATTGAGAGGTGGTTTGTACATAAAAATCATTTAATAAATATTATTATTTTTATTAGATTCAAAATAACTCTAAAATTCTGATGTTAGCTTTTAAAGGAGTACAATGAAACTGCTCTTTTGCATAAAACCATGATTCATTTAAGAAAAACAAAATCCATTTTAAAGATAACAATGGCTATCCCATTGGCTATCCAGCAGCCCCTTACACATTATATTACTATAAAGACAAGCAGGAGCATGCATAAGAAACTTGTACTGAGGTGCAGGAAAAGACACTTCAATGTATTCAAAGTGTTTATTGAATTCCCACTAAAATGCTAAAGTAAGTTGCTTTCTTTGTGTGCTATACTTAGTTGAGACTTGAAAGTCTAGAGGTAAAAAAAAAAAGTCTACTGAAAGAGGGAAATTCACTCCTGAAAGCCTCCTCAGTAAAACTCCAACTCACCTGATTACCATTAAAGCTTGTGTTGTCCAGATAGTGAATTTTTTCCACATTACATTATTTCTCTGTGATTAAACAGTCATTGATTCTTAGACATGCACTTTAAAATCTTAAATGTAAATCAAATGTCCTTTTGGATGTTTCTTAAGGGTAGGGGTATGCTGTCCATTCCCCTTTTTAAATACAAGTGATATATATTACCTTGCAGATTTTACTCTTCGTAGCTAATATTTTAAAATATAATTTATAACTGCAATGATCATGTTCAAATTAAGGCATATGGAGAAAAAGATTGTTATTTGATATAATTTCAGACACTTGATTTTTATTTTAACAGCTTTATTGACATACAATGCTCTTACTGAAGGTAAAGATTTTGATAAGTTTCAATATGTGTAAACCCATAAAACCATCAATGCAGTTAAGATAAATAAGATATCCATCACCCCCAAACATTCCCTAATGCTTCTTTATCATCTCTGCCTGTGGCCCTCTGCTTTGTTGCCTTCTCCTTGATCCATTAGCAACTGATCTTCATTCTACCAATATTGATAAGTTTTCACTTAAAGGAATTTTATACACAGGAGTTGACAAGAATACATTCTTTTTGGTTTGATTTCTTTAGCATAATAATACTGGGTTCACCTTTGTTATATCATGTAGCAATAGCTCAGTTTTTTATGCCTAATGAGTCTTCCATTAAATTGATATATCACAATTTGATAATCCATTCACCTGTTGATGGAAGATTGGGTTGCTTTCGGTTTTAGCTACTGCAAATAAAGCTCATATGAACATTTGTGTACATATCATTATCTGGACATATGCTATCATTTCTTTGGAGAAAATACCTAGAGGTGGAACGGGTGGATCAAATAAAAATGTATGTTCAACTTTATAAAACCAAACTCCAAAGTGGTTGCATTTTTTACATACAATGTATATGAATTCCAGTTGTTTCACATCCTTCCCAACACTTCATAAGGGATCACAGATTTTGTCTTTAATTTTACCTATTTTAATAGACATAGTGATCTTTCATTATGGTTTTAATTCACATTTCCTTTATAACTAGTGATGTCAATAATCTTTTTATGTACATTATTTGCCAGTTATCTTTTTCTTGATGACTGACCATTCATAATTGTCCATTTTAAATGGATTCTCTGCTTTGTTATTATTGGGTTTTGAGAGTTATTTATATATTTTTCCTATAAGATTCTTTCAAATAAGGATGGAGACTTTACCTCTTTCATGTTTACATGGATGGAGCTGGACATATTCTTCTTAGCAAAGTATCTCAAGAATGGAAGAAAAAGTATCCAATGTACTCAGCCCTACTATGAAACTAATTTATAGCTCTCATATGAAAGCTATACCCAATTATAGCCTAAGAATATGGGGAAAGGGAGGGAAAGGAAGGGGGAGGATGGGTGGAGGGAGGGTAATTAGCGGGACCACACCTACAGTGCATCTTATAAGGGTACATGTGAAACTTACTAAATGTAGAGTATAAATGTCTTAACATAATAACTAAGAAAATGCCAGGAAGGCTATTTTAACCAGTGTGATGAAAATATGTCAAATGGTATTTAAAACCAGTGCATAGCACCCCATGATTGCATTAATGAACACAGCTATGACTTAATTAAAAAAAAAAAAAAGGAAAGACAATCTGATAAAAAAAAAATTATTTCAAATAAATTGTATTCAAATACTTCCCCACACTGTGTAGCTTGTCTTTTTATTTTCTAGACACTCTTTTGAAAAAACAAAACTGGGTTTTTTTGCTTTGGAGGTTTATTTTTGTTTGAGATGGGGTCCTGTTCTGTTACGGAGATGAAAGTGCAGTGGTGTCCTCGCAGCTAATTGCAACCTCCTGCAAACCCTTGGTCTCAAGCAATCCTCCTGCCTCAGCCTGCCTAGTAGCTAAGGCTACAGGTGTGCCACCACACTGGGCTAATATTTCTATTTTTTATAGAGACGGGGTCTTGCTATTGCCCGGGCTGGTCTGGAGCTCTTGGACTCACTCCATCTTCCTCCCTTCGCGTTCCAAAGTGCTAGGATTATAGGCCAGAGCCACTGTGCCCTGCCCCAAATTGTTAATTTTGTTAAAGTCAAATTGAACAATTGATTTTGGAGTATTATGTTTGGGTAATGTCTAAGAAATCTGAACTCAAGATTACAAAATTGTTTTCTATCTTTTTCCTGTTAGTGGTATAGTTTTAAGATTTACATTTAGGTCTATAACCAATTTTGAAGGTGTTTCACATATTGTATGAATTTTTTTTTAATTTTTTTTTATTGTTAAATCATAGCTGTGTACATTAGTGCAATTGCCTGTACCCATTCTCAGATGCACCACAGATGTGGCCCGACCCATTCCCCTCACTCCACCAAAACCTCCCCCCTCCCTTCCCCTTCCTTGGCCCTTTCCCCATAGTCTTGTGCTATAGTTGGGTTATAGCCTTCATGTGAAAGCTATAGTTTAGCTTCATAGTAGGGCTGACTACATTGGATACTTTTTCTTCCATTCCTGAGACACTTTGCTAAGAAGAATATGTTCCAGCTCCATCCATGTAAACATGAAAGAGGTAAAGTCTCTATCTTTCTTTAAGGCTGCATAATATTCCATGATATACATGTACCACAGTTTGCTAGTCCATTCGTGGGTCGATGGGCACTTGGGCTTCTTCCATGACTTAGCAATTCTGAATTGGGCTGCAATAAACATTCTGGTACAGATGTCTTTGTTATATTATGATTTTTGGTCTTCTGGGTATAAACCTAGTAAAGGAATTATAGGATCGAATGCCAGGTCTATTTTTAGGTCTTTAAGTATTCTCCAAACATCCTTCCAGAAGGAACGTATTAGTGGGCATTCCCACCAGCAGTGTAGAAGTGTGCCCTTTTCTCCACATCCACGCCAACATCTCTGATTTTGGGATTTTGTTATGTGGGCTACTCTTACTGAGGTTAGGTGATATCTCAAAGAGGTTTTGATTTGCATTTCTCTGATGATTAAGGATGATGACCTTTTTTTCATGTGTCTGAAGATCGTGCATCTGTCTTCTTCAGAGAAGTTTCTCTTCAAGTCCCTTGCCCACCCTGAGATGGGATCACTTGTTCTTTTCTTGCTAATACATTTGAGTTCTCTGTGGATTCTGGTTATTAGACCTTTATCGGAGGTATAACCTGCAAATATTTTCTCCCATTCTGAGGGCTGTCTGCTTGCTTTACT
>CAUYPK010107368.1:0-20407 GCA_963574355.1 Loris lydekkerianus | reverse complement strand
AGTATCCCAGGAATGGAAGAAAAAGTATCCAATGTACTCAGCCCTACTATGAAGCTAAACTATAGCTTTCACATGAAGGCTATAACCCAACTATATCACAAGACTATGGGGAAAGGGCCAAGGAAGGGGAAGGGAGGGGGGTGGTTTGGGTGGAGGGAGAGTAATGGGGTGGGCCACATCTATGGTGCATATATTTATCTATAATAAAAAAATAAAAAAATTTTAAAAATAAATAAATAAATAAAAATGAAAAAGAAAAAAAAAAAGAAAGTATTTACAGATGGAACCAATGGCCTGGAAATAAAACAGCCTGACATATCATAGCCCATAGCAATAAGGCATAGTTTACATACTAGGAAATCTCTTTCAAATGTACTTGGATGTATGACTATTAAGTTATTTTTATATTTTTTTCCTTATGTTTGTGAGGAATGGTATTACCAAAATTCATTGCCATAGAAACCAAGACGTTCCTTTTTTTAAAAAGCCGATTCTTTTTTAAGCCAAGAAAACAGGAATGGTCTTACCTTGACTGTAAGCTTGTGAAACCCTGTGTCTGTATTTCTTACTGTAGCATGAGGACTGATGTGTAGGACTGATGCTCAGTACAAATTCAATAAATAATGAATGAGTGAATAAATAAATATAGCAAAGAATTCTGTGATCCTCCAGGTTATTGATTTATTCTTTGAAATTGGGGTAAGTTATTTCCTTTCAGTGCAGTGGTTGTATACTACTAGGAATACAATATGGTTTTTCAATACATCACTTTAATAAAAAATTGGTGCTGATGTTCTGCACATTATCTAATTCCTACAGACAGTCAGTTTGAAATTTATCACCTCAATGGAATTCATGTCTTATAGGCATATGGGTTTCAAAACTCAGGTTGATAGAAAACCAACTCTCACTCGTGGCCAGACTATGATTAGGTCTTTTACTCATTTGAAGTTCCTACATTAAAAAAAAAAAAAGACTCTAAAAATAGTCCTAAAGAAGAAAATCTAGAAAGTATGCTTAGGAGTTTTTTTAGTCACAAAGGCGATAACTGAGAAGGAGTTTAAGAAAATCTTCAAATGAAGGTTAGAATGTGGTGAAAATGGGCGGCACCTGTGGCTCAGTGAGTAGAGCACTGGCCTCATATACCAAGGGTGGCGGGTTCAAACCCAGCCCTGGCCAAACTGCAACAAAAAATAGCTAGGTGTTGTGGTGGCACCTGTAGTCCCAGCTACTCGGGAGGCTGAGACAAGAGAATCGCCTAAGCCCAAGAGCTGGAGGTTGCTGTGAGCTGTGATGTCACAGCACTCTACTGAGGGCAACAAAGGGAGACTCCATCTAAAAAAAAAAAAAAGAATGTGGTGAAAATGGTAAACTGTCACATGGCATGAAAGATAATACCATCTAAAAATTTAAAAATAGGGTTTTAAGCTATACTTAATTAAGGAAGATGTTCCTGTTGAAAAAGTTGAGATTTTTCAGCTATACACATATTTGTCTCTGATTAGTCCTAACAATATTGTAGATAATGTTTCTGAGGACATAATACAGGGCTGAGGAACACTACTGGTGGGTCTTGGAGCCCTGAGGCAGAGGGGGGATGTGAGGTGTTCTTCTAAAAGGGCCTCTCTGTCCAGCTGTGCACCAAACAGGGTCTGACAACTAAGTAAATACCTCCTGCATACACTAACTTTTGTGGTTTAAATGGATTCAAGGGCTGCAATGATAACTACAGTTTGAATTTGCCTAAAATCTTTGTAGATTTTGTGGCACCTTCAGATTTTATGGACTTTCTATACTAATAAATATTAACAGTTCAGTGCTACGGTTCAAAACTTAAATGAAAAAAATCATAAACATTCCTGAAATATGCAAAAGTAGAATTTAACTAATGGAAAGGCATTTCAAGTTCTTGATCGTAATGTCTTATTGGTATTTGAATGTCAGTTCTCCCTAAGGTAATTCATAAATTTAATAGAAGATCGATAAACAACAATGATTTTTTTCTGTAACTAGCCAAATTAAAGTTCATATGGACAAACAAACATGCTAGAGAAACACTGGAGAAGAAAAGATACAGTGTGAGGCTGGGGGGGGGGGGCAGCAGGTAGAGTAACAGAAAGACTAGCCCTACCTGATATTAAAATATATTACAAAATCTCTGCTTTGAAAACATTATGGCACCAGTACATGAACAGACAGAATAGAATAGGAAGTTCAGAAATGAATCCATCTTCATATGGAAATCTAGTCTATGATAAAGGTAGTATTATCTCAAATCTCTGAGGCACAAATAGACTTCTTAATAAAGGCAGTGTGGCAACTGGACAGACATTTGGAAAAAGACAAAAGTATTAAACTTCTTAAATGTATGAAAACAAGTTATAAATGGATTAGAAGTCTAAATGGACCTAGATAAGCACTGGAAGAAAACAGGAATGAACCCCTCTAAAATCTGCATGTGGGTAGATTCCCAACTCTAACTCGAAATCCTGATGCAAGTGAAGAAATAAATGTTTGGTAAATCTGACAACAGACAATTTTAGATGGCAAAAAATCATAAGGAGAATTAAAAGAGAACAAGTTGGAAGATAATAGGTATTTATCACAGGTAAAGGATTAGTATAAGGATTAGTATACCTATAAGAACAAAATTTTAAAATTGAGCAATCACTGAATACTATTTTAAAATGGGTGAAAGAGGCTGTGCCTATGCCTCAGTGGGTAGGGCGCCAGCCCCATATACCGAGGGTAGTGGGTTCAAACCCGGCCCTGGTGAAACTGCAACAAAAAATAGCCGGGCATTGTGGCAGGCACCTGTGGTCCCAGCTACTCGGGAGGCTGAGGTAAGAGAATTGTCTAAGTCCAGGAGTTGGAGGTTGCTGTGAGCTGTGATGCCACAGCACTCTACTGAGGGCGCTAAAGTGAGACTCTGCCTCTAAATAAATAAATAAATAAATAAATAAATAAACAAACAAATAAATAAAATAAAACGGGTGAAAGACATGAGCCATTCACCAAAAGAGATATAAAAATGGCCCCTAAATACTATAGGAAAAGATGTACAATTTCACTGATGAAATTAAAGTTGAAACTACACAGAGATGACACTTCTCACCAGATTGGCAAATCTTCAAAAGCTTGGTAACACAGTTTGTTAAAGAGACTGTAAGGAAGTATGCTCTCATTGATAGTGGGAATGTAGACTAGTACACACCCCCGAGGGGGAAATTGGTCAACATCTAATAAAACCTTATAGACATTTACTCTTCAATGTAGCAATCCTACTTTTAGGAATTTACCCTAAAAGTATACCTTCAAAATATGAAAATGCATGTGCACTCAAAGTGGGGTTATGGGGTGAAGAATATTCCAGTAACTTTAAATACAATATTTCAATAATATGCTCTTAGTCCAGAGGCAGAAATAAGAACTGCACGTTGCATCTTAATTATCTTTAGTTGATTTGACAGTGATTTAGGGAGAACAGTTCTGAGACTATTTCATATTAAATTTATGGTCTTACAGCTATATTTTATAGAGTGCTGGACTATTTTATAGTGTGTTCGACGAATGGAAAGAGTCAGTATCTTGATATTGATGGAAATCAGTGTACTCATTGTAGAAGAAGAGAGATTCAAAGACAGAGTGGGAGAAGAGCCTGTGGAGTGGGACTGGCATTGAAGGTATCAGTGTAGCTTCAGGATTTCTATTTCATGGTAGATAATACTTTGTGTGTGTGTGTGTGTCTGTCTGTCTGTCTCTGTGTGTATTTCTCCTAGCTGTCCTCTGAAAGAACCTGGAGGCAAAGATAACCTAGCAATGAACTATCCAATCCTCAGACCTTGGTTTCTAAATTACCATTCCACATAAAAAGGAGACAGAGACCTTGGAGAAGTGGCTGATTCTGGTGCTGAGACAGGAAAGCTACATCATGAGTCTAGAAAATCTTGTTTTTTAAAAGAAATGTGGGAGCATGTCAGAAGTACATAGGAGCCAGATAAAACGGGCTCCAACATATCAAATCTGGGACAATTTTACAATTAAAAGTAATGAAAGGAACAGATTATAACGTGTGGAACACAATTAGGATCTATATATCCTGCTAATAACAGATGGGGGAGAGAAAGAGAGTGAGAAGGAGGAGAGGAGAGGAGAGGGAAATTTTTTTATAGAAGAAAAGAGCACATACTGATTCATGTGGAGAGAGTGAGTGGAGATGTAAAGTTATCATTTTACAACCATTAGATAAGATTAATTAGGGCAAGAACCAAGTTTAGGAAGAAATATGTGATGAGAGGCAGGATAATCGCATGGACATAAAGTATCTACCCATTGGTTGCAAAGGAGAAAACAAAACTCACAGTGGATAAAATGGGCAACATTTTGATCAAGTGATCAAAATTAACATCATAAATGAGGGGCAGGTGGGGATCTAATTCTTGGGACATGTGAGAAGAACACACCGTAATTTGCGTAGTTTTCTGGCCAGGGATACACAAGGAAACCCCATGAGCAAGCCCAAATGGAGAAACATTCCACAGCAATCACTGGCTTTTGCCATAAAAGGCAAAGGAAAGACTAAAGAACTATTCCAGATTAAAAGAAGCTAAAGAGTTGTACAACAAACTGTGACACACGGTCTTGGGCTGGAAGGGGAAGATAAAGTTATAAAGGCCATTACTGAGATAATTTTAAAAATATGAACGCTAGATTAAATGAAACTATCGTATTCGTGTCCTGATTTTGGTAAGTATACTATGCCTATGCTCAGTCTTAGAAAACACCTAGAAAGGATTAAGAGGTAAAGGGAAGTATAAATAGCTAATGCCTCAAATCATTCCAGAAAAGTAAAGAATACAGGCAATCAGGAAAAGAATGATTTTAAAAATGTAATAAAAAGGTTAAAAATTGGGAAATCAGATAAAAAGACGTGAGGTAAGTTTTATGTATTATTTTTGTAATTTTCCTGTACATTTGAAATTATCATGAGAAAAAGTTTGTAAAGCATGTGATTAAAAGAATTTACTAATTCAGATTACTCTTCATCCAATTAGTTTGAATTAGGAAGAAATGGATTTAATTTGTTCGGTGGTACCCCGGGGACCTGTGAAAAATTCCTACAACGATACTCCATAGTTCCTCTGGGTGAGTCACATGCCAGAGACATCTGTTGTGTGATTCTACCAAGACTCTGACTTCTATAAATTTGAGGGAGTATGTTTGGGAAGAAAAGCAGAAGTTTCTTACTACTTAAGTCTAGAATGAAACAGAACTCATACCCTTTATATTTCAGAGCTAATCAAGTGGAAATGTCAATGGGGAAATCCAGGTTAAACTATAATTCCCATCATGACTAAGTGGTATAAAGACTCAGAATATGATGACCTAGAACTGACCTGAGGGAGAAATCACAGTCAAATCAGGATCTCTCATTTCCAGGATTCTTAGTAAGATTGATTCAGCAATTCATGAGTCTCAACTTTTACAATAAACACAAACCTAAGTCACTATATATATTTTACTCTTGGACAAAGAGGCAGTATAGTACTGAGCTACATACGTTCATTAATCTGAAATAAAACAATAAAAGATAAGTTCAGGTAGAGAAAGTATTTACCAAGTATAAAGGGAATGTATATAACTGTCTTAAATGTCTCAGACTTAAAAAATCTAGTATGTTTATTACCCACTTTAGCTCTGTAAAATAGCATATTCTTCAAAAGCTATCATTTAAATTTACTAAGAAATAGTAAGAGTCAGTGTTGATTTTCTTCAAACTTGTTCAATCCTGTTGGTCAAAATGTTGACGTGTTTTTGTTTGAAAGATACATAAATCTTAGATAGCCTAAGATGGCTGAAGCCTGATTGCTCACCCACGGTGGGGAGTCTCCCCGCATCCCTGCCCTCCCTGCTGTTTCAAAGTTCAGCATCATTCACTGTAAAAAAAGAAGTTGCAGGGCGGTGCCTGTGGCTCAAAGGAGCAGAGCGCCAGCCCCGTATGCCAGAGGTGGTAGGTTCAAACCCAGCCCTGGCCAAAAACTAAAAAAAAGAAGTTGCTACATTGTGAGTTCATTCATGACAAATAATAGGTAGAAATTTCAGCTCCGATGTTGACTGTGGGTTTTTGAGCAAATAATTTATCTCTCTTGGCTTCAGTTTCTTTATAAAAATAGAGCTTTCCAAGAAGGGCAAGCAGGACACTGAGAGATCTAGAAATCATATGATTTAAAAATTGATTATGAGAACCAGGGAGATGTTAGGTCTAGGCTTGGGTAGCCTTGGATGGCTGCCTTTCCCTGGTGACGAAGGAAGGAGGAGAGTGAGACTTGTCTCAGTGAACAGAATGAAGCTCAAGACAAGGGAGTGCCAGGGAAGCAGAGAGCAGACAAATGTTTAAAATAACTAGAGAGGCCCCAGGTGAGGTGGGTCTCACACCTGTAATTCTAGCACTGTGGGAGGTAGAAGCAGGTAGATCCCTTGAACTCAGGGATCAAGACCACCCGAGCAACAGCAAGACCCTTTTTCTACTAAAAATAGAAAAACTAGCCAGGTGTTGTGGCAGGTGCTATAATCCCACCTACTCTGGAGGCTGAGGCAGGAGGATCACTTAAGCCCAGGAGTTCGAGGCTGCTGTGAGCTAGGCTGAGGCCACAGCACTTTAGTCTGGAGCAAGAGAGTGACACTCTCTCTGTATCAAAAATAAATAAACCAACAAATAAATAAAAATACAATAAAATACTAGAGAATTTCCTAACTACTGAGCTGTGCTATGTGGAGAGGATTTTCATTGGTCATTAAATCAGATCAAAGGAGACCCTGGATGATTTGGGATCAAAAAAGTCCAACACCAGGCAAGAGATTGGCTTCTAGATAACAGAAACCCACAACTCGAAGTTAATGTGATTCTTTGGCTAAGTTAGTGTAAGATAGAATTAACCTATTTCAGAAATTAAAGCAAGCTCTTGAGTCATAAGCTTGAGATCAGTGAAAGCCCCCAAATCTTTTCTACAAGAACACTTACCAAGTCAGACTTTCCCAAGCCTGTACTTGTACAGCACGTTCTTTATTTTTCTGGATGATGTAAATGTGGAAAGACTTAGTGTAGATAATTGTCAACACATGAAATTTAAGCAACTCAATAGGCAAATTATATAGCATATAGCAGTGAGTCAACAACTAATTACATTTGTTAAGCTGGTCAAACACTTTAACTTCTTGAGATGGCTAATCCAGATTGGCTTGCACTCTGATAGGGGGTCTTTTAAATCTGGTTCTACACTTGTATATAATCTAATCTACATACTATCCTTGGATATGTTCCCTTACTAGCTATAAATGCATTTAATTGATTTATTATAGCCTAGTCCAAAATTTCCTTCTCACCTCCAAAAATGTTAAAGATGATTAATATTGTCTGCCTAGTGTTATTTTATTAAGTATCTCATTTTCACTTTCTACATGGTTAGGCTTTGGTGCTTTATTAAAGCCAAAATAACCCAACAACTTGGTGAACTTGAATTGATAAGCATGAATCAGTCTCGTCAATTGAAAAATACATTTTTTATTGAGGGTCTGTCTACCATAGGTGTTGCTTGGTACAGGGAAAAATAGAAAGGAGTAAAAGAATCATGGTTTAAATTATGTGTAATGTACTTGGGGAATATAGAAAAATAACTCTAGAACTTGTAATGCAAGCAGTCTGGGAGATGATAAGTATTTATAAGAATTGAGAAAATAGCATCACCCCTGATGTGATCAGAAAAGTTTCTGTGGAACTAGTAAGAGCTTGCAGGATGTTCAGATAATGACTAGGCCTCATTCTGTTTTTCTCTTTTACTTTCCCTTTCCACTGTCAATAGGGGATATTTATTATAAGAATAGAGGACTCCAACAGGAGAAAAACAGACTTTGGGAGGCAACAATAACAAGGCTTGGAAAATCCCAAGGCTTCCCTTTCAGTACCTCTGTCAGCTTCCCTCACCACCTGCTTTAATCTCTCTCTCCCTCTACACAGGTTTTTTCTGCTCCTCCTGTCCGTAGAGAGGTAATACCACAGCTCCAGAATTTATGTCATCTTTTCAGCCATCCACAAAGAGAGAAACCTACCTTAAAATTTATTTGGGGGACAAGTAGATCTCTTAATTCAGAATAAATAATCTAAAGGATGCAATTTAGAAACAGCTGTCAAAAGAAATCAGTGTGGTGGCTCGTGCCGTAATCTCAGCTACTTAGGTGGCTTGAGCCTGCCCCTCAATGTCTTAAAGAAAAAAGAAAGAAAAAGAAACAATCATCAAAAATTACAAAACAAAAAGAATTCTAAGGTTCTCATTTCATCAGTCGTCCCCCAAACATTTCTCAAAGACTGCTTCCTGGCTCCCTGTTTTTCTTTGACCTTTTTATAGCAAGGTTTTAAGACATTGCTATGGCAGTGCAGCACAGTAGGTGAAATATCCATCAATTCATTACATTTGTGTCTGCTCCTGTCTATCGGCAGATAATCAAGAATTGACAACACGACTTCTCCATTAAAAGGACAGAGTGCTGTAGGGCAACAGCCCATGGAGGTGGTAATGTCTCACTCCACTGTTCCCTCCGGTGATCTGTTAGATTGACAAGTCAAATCAGGGCTTCCGCTCTGTGTCTTTAGTTATACAGAGGCAGAACATTTGCTTTAGATTGTTTGTATGCAAAGGTAAAGTAGGATGGTTTCTTGTGGGGGAAAAAAAGCCTAAGAAATGAATCAAAAGATTTCTATTATAGCATAAGAAAGTTTAGAGTCATTTTGTGCAGATCAGTATTTAATCAAGGTCCAAGCCCTGAATTTGGTGGTTAAGACATTCAAGTTTCTTTGATTACAGAGTAGCCTGTCACTCCATTCTTTCCCATCCACCCTTGTTATGCTCTGGATTTACTGAACAAACCAAGTCACTAAAAATCTTAAGGCAGTTACTTGATAAAATATGCATTTAAGGAGTACTTTGGCCACAGTGATGAGTGCATTGGAAAGAACATAAAACTAAGGGCTGGGAGAATCCATTCGGGAAAGAATTGCTGCATGCTGGAAAAGCAATGACAGTAGTCTGACTTTGGCAGATAGAGCAGGGGATAGAGGGAGGAATCCAACTTAGATTCAATCCAAGGGACAGTTGCAAACTCTGAAGAGCATTACAGCAATTATCTACGGTGTATAGTAATCTAATAAGTGAGAGTAAAAAATACTCCATAAGCTCTTTCTCAACTGTTTAGGCAATGAAACTAGATAATAATCTCTTCATCCCCAGGAAGTGTTCACACACACACCCAAAACCTAGATGACCAGTCAGTGGGAGTGATGTAATCTTAAGGTAAGAACCTCTGAAACATCTTCCAAGTCTAGTTGAAATGTCTGACACTCTTCAGAAGACACAAATCTTCTCTCTCAGGGTTTGCAAGGAAGCAGCGTGGTAGTGGAAGAGCTCTTAAGTCTGAGCCAGGGCTTTGTTCAAAATCTGCACCTGCTAAAACTAGCTGGGTGACCTAAAAATGTTGCAGGAAGACAAGGCCCAACAGAGAGAAAGAGCACCCAAACATCACGTTTAGAAGAGGAAGGGCTTTATTCACCAGCCGGGAGCTTATGGCATAGAAGAATTCCAAATGGCCATGCTCTCCAACTGCCTTGGTCTTTTCCTTTTCATTGATAGTCAAAAAGTTCCACCCCACAGGTACCCTTCTCATTGGCCAGTTTGAATCAAGTTGGAGATGCTATTCCCACCCCTACAGAACTACAGGATTTCACAGAACTTGGAAATTTCCAAGTTTCAGGAAGTTAAGTTTACAAATTCCCAAGAGCTGAGTCACCGTGGAGAGGACCCTGTATGTGTATCCTTGTGGTCTTCTTGAGAAGACCTGTTCTCCTAGACCTCACCCTTCTCGGCTATCCTCTCTCAGGGTGATGCAATAAGTTAGTCAGCAGCCTTTGACCCCACCCCTCCAACCTCTAGAGCTGCGCTTAAGTTGATTACCAATGGCCAAAGATTTATAAGTGTCTACATAAGCCCGAAAGGACAGAGTTAGCGTCCAGATACTGAGGCCCTCAAGGGTGGTGTTCCCCACCTAGAGACCCCAGGGAAGCTCGGTGCCCCTTCCTGCATACCTGATGGAAAGAATTACTCTCATTTTACACATGTCAAAATGGAAGCTTAGGGAGATCTAATAAATTACTGGATTTAAATCTACCCTGAGCCTAGTCCATGATTTTAAACCACTGAAAAAAACTTTTTCAATGTTAAATAGTTGGTTTTCAGTAAATGCTATTGTTAACATGTTTATCAAAAGGGGTTGAAAGAAAGTGATATAAACACCAGTTGAAACAGAAGTATTGGCATTATGATGGAGGGCTTTGAATGCTAGTTTAAGGATTCAGCATTGTATTTTACTTAAAGAGGAAGCAATATTAGTTTTAATTCAGAATGTGTATTAGTCGGTGTTCTCCAGAGAAGCAGAACCAACAGAATACATGTATATATAGAGAGATTTGTTTTAAGAAATTGGCTTGTATGCTTGTGAGATTGGCAGTTCTGAATTTTCCAAGGCGGGCTGGAGACCCAGAGAAGGCTTGATATTGCAGCTTCAGTTTAACCATGGTCTAGAGGTGTCAGCAGGGTTGATTTCTCCTGAGATCTCTTCTCTTGACTTGTAAATGTCCCTTTTATCCCTGTGTCCTAATACGGCCATCCTTCTGTGTGTGTCTGTGTCCGAATTCTCTCCTCTTTTAAGGACACCATAGGATTGTTTTAGGGTCCACTCATATGACCTCATTTTGACTTGATCACCTCTGTATAGACCCCACCTCCAAACACAGTCATATTTGAGGTGCTTGGAGTTGGGATTTCAACATATAAAATTGAGGGAGGTAGAACTCCACCCATAACAGAATGTCAGGTATCCAACACAGCAGTGATCTTTCGAGTAGATCAGAGTGGGGGAAACCAGAGCCTTGAGAAGGTTTTTTACCAGATTTTATAATAAGAATGAAAAGGGAGAAAGTATTTGAGAGGAAACACATACCCTTCAAATCTCACACTGGTTATAGAAAACCAACAAGAGCAAGGGGCTTGCTGGGGCAGAATGGTTAGTTGGGTAGGAAATTGTGAGCCACCCACAGGGAAGGAAGCAGGAGTACTGGTACTTGGGTAGAGTGAGCACTTGGCTCTGGATGAAGTTGTAGTTATAAATGGTGGAAAACTCTAGAGACATCCAACTGGCAGGTGGAGCTGGAGAGAGAATCTGGAGTTGTTAGGAATTTGGTAATAATTGAAGGTACTTAATAGCTCAGGCAAGAAATGTAAAGAGAAAAAGGTTAAGAAAGCTGTCTGGGTGATGCAGAGAGGAAGTCACCCTCCATAGAAAGGGCTCAGAGAGTAGAAAGCAGTGGTGATAACACCAAACTTCTCAAATACATTCCCTAATTCACAACAAAACTTCTTGGGCTAACGTTATTTTAGAATTATACCATTCCCTGAAGCCACCAGCACGTATATCCCTCCTAACTGGAAAGGGCAAGAGAAGCTGCATGTTTTTCATGTCTGTTAAAAGCAACAGCCCCACCGAACTCCACCTGCCTATAAAATCCCAAGGGAGCCATGTCAATCTAGAAATATAGAGTAATACTATGACCATTCTTTACTTTCCCTCCCATCTGTTTTTTCCTAAAGTGTAAAGAGACAGCATAAGGGTACACAACATATTTAAAAGTGCCCCGGCCCGTGGGGCTAGTTCAGCAGGGACCTAGGGTATGGGGCTGAGAGAGTAAAAGTGACAAGAGACATGAAGAAGCGAGAGCAAGACAGGATTCTGATCAAACTCTAAAAACTTTATTTTTTAACAGCTAATAAACACAAGCGGAGGGAGGAAGTGTGCTCGGGGGTATGAGAGGGTGGGGAATTCCCGGAGCAGGTGTGGTAATCCAACGGTCAGAATGTTCGTTTCACCTAGGGCAGTAACCTTCCAAGCACCTGACTTATAGCAATAAGTTTCCATGGTGAGCTTGCTCTTAAGTTTTGGCTCCCGGCATAAAAGTTCTCCATTCCTAAAACTACAGGGGAGGGAACCAATGTTATATTTTACCAGCACTTGACCTCAGACATACTGATTAATTTTCTGGCCTCTGCTGCTGCCCTTAAGTGGCTGCAGGATCTTTGCTGGCAATGCCATTTCCCCCCCGACTCTATTAACATTTGCTTAGGAGCAGGAGATGCTCCTTCATCACATCTGTTCAGACAGCCAAAAGGTGGACTAAAGACAAAGGCCCAGGAGACACAATTTGATCACTTTTGATTTCAAAATGCCAGAACAACTTCTAATGGACCCTCTCCAAAGTGTTTTAACTTGCTCTATTAAGAATGTTACACATCTAATTGTATTGCATTAATTAAATCTGTAGGAAAATATTTATTTGAAAAAGAAATCTGTTACAAGAACAAAACTACTTACATTTAATCATGTGAGCTACAGTAACACATGGTTGTGTGAAAGCACTGACTAAAAACTATTATACAGGAAAATGTCTATGTCTTATTGCTTAATGGGTATTGAGGGGGCTTTTTTTGTTTTGTTTTGTTTTTGTTTTTGAGACAATTTCACTATGTTACCCTCTGTAGAGTGCTGTTGCCATCACAGCTCACAGCAACCTCTCCTGGGCTTAAGCAATTTTCTTGCGTCCTCCCAAGCAGCTGGGACTACAGCTCCTGCCACAGTGCATGGCTATTTTTTTGTTGCAGTTATCATTGTTGTTCAGCAGGCCCCCACTGGGTTTGAACCCGCCAGCCCTGGGGTATGTGGCTGGTGCCCTAACCACTAGGCTATGGGCACTAAGCCTGAGTATTCTGTTTTTCAATGAGCCAAGTTGTTTTCTCTGAAGTAGGTAGGCATTTATAGATGTGTAAACATGATTCAAATTCATGAATTTCATAATAATTGTTCCCTCATCTCTTTATAATCACCCAAACTCTGCCCCGGCCCGCAGGGCTAGTTCAGCAGGGACCTAGGGTATGGGGGGAGAGAGTGGAAGGAACAAGAGACACGAAGAACGGGGAGCAAGACAGGATTCTGATCAAACTCCCAAAAAACTTTATTTTTTAACAGCTATATAAACACAAGCAGAGGGGGGAGGTGTACTCAGAGGTATGAGAGGGTGGGAGGTCTGATAACAGTTGTGAGGTTCTTAGTGTCCGGAACCAAATTCCTGGAGCCAAGGGTAACAATGCCCTATCCACCCATAAGTACTTTCCAGCTGTGAATAATCCTGTGAATATTCCTGATAAGCTTGGCTCCTGGCAAAACTCAACATTCCTGTTTCAAAAATTGCAGAATCCCATTTGATTCCTGTGGACTGAGTTTCTGCTTTTTTTGCTCACTAGATGGCACCATTCACATATTATTAATATTTCACAGATAAGGAAGCACAGCCCGGTCTCACTACTTGAAAAACAGCAGTGTGAAACTTAGTAAATGTGGAATGTGTAATAAATGTCTTAACACAATAACTGTGAAATTGTCAGGAAGGCTATGTTAACCAGTGTGATATAAACATGTCAACCGGTCTGTGAAACTAGTGTATGATGCCCCATGATCATAACAATGTACATAGCTATGATTTAATTAAAAAAAAAAAAAAAAAGATTTTTAAAAGTTTAAGACAAAATAAAGAGAAAATTATTTAACTGAGTGATAAATTTGAATTACTTTTATTAGGAAATCTGAAAATCTGAAATAAATGGATAATTAAGCATTGACATATAGAACTAGAATCACAGAAGCAGGAAGGAAAAATAAAGAATGTGTGATGGTTTAGAACCAGTGGCTCTTACATCTTTGTTATCAAAGAACAGTTGAGTTCATTCAATCAGGGCTTGGTCCACACTGCCCCTAGAGGACACTCATCACATAGCTTCTTTTTAACTGTTAGACAAAATCCCATCACTCTCATTCTACAAGGGTATAATGGGACACTTTTCCTTTACTCTTGCATTACTTAAATCTTTTGCTTAGGTGAGTATCAGATTTTGTGTTTGAGTCTTAACTGGTTTTTTCTTTATTAAAGAGAATTCTGTACAAAATAGTGTGATAAAGTTTGGTGTTTGCATGAATGTTTATGCTTAGTTCTAGTACTGACATTCAGGGTCAGTAAATATATGATGCAAATCAACTCACAAAGATTAGGAGGCAATATTTGGGGTGGGGCAAGCAAACTGTCAGTGGTGACCATGAAGAGATGTGTGCATGAGCTCTGTGGCTGGCCTTGTATTGAGATTTTTGTGTTGAGTGGTTTGTTTGTAGATTTGGTTTGTTTGTAGATTACTGTGCTTCTCTGAGACCTTATTAAACTTGAGCTCACAGGGCAAGACCTTAATTTTATAACTTCAGTATAAGGAAATGGTATTCGATAGTATAATGAGCCCCTGACCTTCACATGTCCCACAGTTCTGCCAGAAGCAGAAAGTGGCATGATTATCCTCTTTGTATAAGGCAGGGTTACCAGATGTTCCAAGAGAGGCTAGAAATAAAAGGTTCTTGAGCAGGAGGAAAATGGGACACAAGAGTACCATGAAACACTACAACTACATTTCTCATAATACTGACATACGCAGATATACACAGAGTGCATGGACTCTGCGATTAAATTCCAGGTCACCCACTTTCTAGCCTTGCATCTTTGAGCAAGTTATTTAGCATTATATTCACAGTTTCTAACATGGTTGTCCTAAAAATTAAGTACACATAAAGGTCTTTTAAAAAGCCTCACAGACAGTATATATATTTTTAAGATGCCTGTGTCATTTATTTATTTATTTATTTATTTATTTACTTTTTAAATTTCAGATTAGTATGGGGGTACAACTTTTCAGGTAGATTGTTTTCAATTCTAAAATAAAGTTCAAGTTGTAGTTGAGCCCTTCCCATTGTGTACATTAGATAAGATCACGCCAATTGCTCTCCCTCCTCCTCCAACTCGTCCTCCCTCCTCTCCCCTCCCCTTTATCTCCTCCCCCTTTTTTGCTAGACTATACTTGTTTTTTTTCTTTCCTGTGGGCATGTAGTTGTTTGTATATTGGTTTCATATTAGCATTGAGTACATTGGATACTTCTTTTTCCATTTTTAAGATACTTTACTAAGAACAATGTGTTTCAACTCCATCCAGATAAACACAAAATCTGTATATCTGCATATTTGCTTATGGCTGAATATTATTCCATGGTGTGTGTGTGTGTGTGTGTGTGTGTGTGTGTATACACAGTTTGTACAATAAATGCTTTTGACAGAGTTTTATAATTTCTTCTAAACCTCATAGCTGTTTTCTCCTTTTGACTTTACCTGATTTCCCTTTACGAACTCTAGTGTGGCTAGGTCTGGTTTTGTGTGGTGATGGTAGCAGTATTTTTTACTTCTCAGGATCATTCTGAATAGCAAGACAGAATAGAGAGCTTCTTTCTTGCACTCATGGAATGGTATGAGCCAGCTCTAAGGAGTGGACTGGCATTACTTTTGTCAGTCTTTATTCCCAGAGAGGTAAGACCCTTAGGGGCACTTTGATCCATAGGAATAGTATTTAATCCCATTTCTTTGGTAAAAAAAAAAAAAAAAAAATTTTCCAGACAGTTTTATGGAATTATGCAGATGTTGTACATAGCTGCAATGTGTGGTAATGAGGAGAGACACAAGGTCAGGCTTGGGAGGAATCTGAGCACTTGATGTAATTACATTGTCACTAGATAAGTGCTCTTGCTTTGAGTAGAGAGGGAGTCAAGTTGAACCTTCGAGCTACTAGAAAACTAGGGTTAGTAAAAGTGAGGTAAATTAGGGAAAAGAAGAGGGGAAAGTTCTGGAGAAGCTGACATGGCTAGGCTTGTGATTTTTGTACTTTGGGCTAGCCAGATTTTAACAAATGAATTAGGATGGGTCAGAGAGAAGGGAATGATAAAATTTGTGATAGGTTGACTTGTGGAAAGCTAATATTTTACAATAATTGTTGTCATGTGACAATGTGTGGTTAAATCAGAGTGCCCTTTATAATCATATCAGAAATTAAGTTAATAATGAAGTCTGTTGTTTTCAGTGTAGCTATCCTTAATTTTTTTTTGATAATTTGCTTTCTATAGGTCAAGAATATCAGTTATTTGACTATTTTTGGAAGTTAATTTTTATGGAATATTTTCATTTAGTTGAATGTTATATGTGGATAAGATTAGAATCTCTATTTCAGAAGTGTGAATATGCTTTTGTATCTTTGGAGAATAAGTTAATGATCTTTGTTAAATATTGGGGAGCACCTAGGTGTACACTTATATTCATAAATTTTGTGCTCTCACCATGGATCAAACTTGCCACACCTTTGTTACCAAGACAGTATGATTATCAAAGAAAGATAAATTTACATAAGTTTGTGCAATGAGTGCCTTGGATAACTTGGAAAACATGCTCTAACATCAGTCAGAAATGCTTCGGTTGTATTTATAAAATGAGACTAAGTAAGGCGACCCATTTTATAGCAGATCTTTCATGGTTGTGCCATGGTTGCGATTTATATACATGTCTAGTGAAGGAAGTATTTTCTCAAAATTTTCCATTACCTAGCAGGCAA
Source organism: Loris lydekkerianus (assembly GCA_963574355.1). Taxonomy (NCBI): domain Eukaryota; kingdom Metazoa; phylum Chordata; class Mammalia; order Primates; family Lorisidae; genus Loris; species Loris lydekkerianus. Next base: position 3,788 of record CAUYPK010107368.1, on the reverse strand, counting down.
AGAGATTATTTCCTAATAGAAAGATAACAAGTCTATAATCCTAAGATTTTTAATTGATGATATTCTAAGAGCAGGCTGATATTGCAATATTAGCTTCAGATTTTTGGAAACCTGTCCCCCAGTTCCATCTCCAATTATTTGGTTGATGGTAAGATAAATAATCTCTCATTTTCTGTGTCTTTGCAGGAAGGAGTAGAATTCAACCCAGGTGTCTGCAAGAGTCATAGCATCTGAAAGCTAATATCACTCCTTTTTTTTTTTTTTTTCTTGGCGTAGTGTTCCGTTCTGTGCTTTTTATCCACAGAAATGGAAATATACTGTATTTTTTAAAAAAGGATATTTATAATAGTGTTTTCATTATTTGGAACATATATACTTACAATTTTTAAGGCAAAATAGGTGCTTAATTTTTTCAATTTAATAAAGTTGAATTTTAATGGGATTAGATGCTCTATATTTAAAAAAAATAAAAATTGAATTTAATGATCACATGCTAATATTTTTAAACTTTCAAAGTGTGTTTAGCAATCTTCGCTTTTTTTTTTTTTTTGCAGTTTTTGGCCGGGGCTAGGTTTGAACCCACCACCTCCGGCATATGGGGCCCTACTCCTTTCAGCCACAGGCACCACCCAGCAATCTTTGCTTTTTTACCTTTTAGTTTTTGCCACAAAAATGGAAAATAATCTAAGTACAGTATTTCTTATTTCAGTGATAAAATAATACTGGTTCTCTTTATATGCTTTATCCAAGGCTAAAATTAGATTTTTAAAATTATTTTCAGAATTATTAAAAAAAAAGTCTGCTATCTCATGATATCTCTCAACCTGTTCTTAGATAGTATATTTGTTCATAACAAATTTCTGAAGAGCATATGTTAGAATTGTATCACCTATCAAAAAAGGAGCCTCAATTAACATGAATATCAAAATATGTTGCAATATTCTACAAACTGTTTTCATATTTGAGGTTTAGCTTGAGTACTACTTTTGGTAAGAATTCAAAATATGGTTATTAAATACTGGCACAAGATACATCACTTCATTTAAAATGTATAGGAACAAGAAAGCAGGTTATCATAATATTAGTAAAATCTCAGAGGGAAATAACTCTTTTCATTATATATTTTACATCACTATTTTATGGCTTTTAATTGTCATACTGAAGATTAAGAATAGGCAAACACTATGAAATATGATGTTCAATGGTTTGGATTTGAATTTTAATGCATTGAAAAGGCTGAACAAAAGGATTCTGAGTTGATAATAGCAGCGTGATAGATTGAGTATAGGGTAGTAACACAGTGTAAGGAAGCACATGTTAATAATACAGTCTTGTATTTAACATTGGGTGATGCTAACATTGTTAGTTCCTCAGAGCCCTGGGAAAATTAACCCTGTCCTTACTTTCTTTTTAATTATATTTGGTGGTTGGAATAGATGGTCTATTATTTGTGAGTGTCTTAGAGGCAATAAAAACTTAATAGCATAGATAGGTTAGAAATTAAATACTGTGATGTATATTAATTTTTTCTTATTGTCAAATATTAGTTACTGAATCTCAGAGAGCACCTCACTGATATGATAAAACAGTATGGAAGTAGCTTCCAGGTGAGATGATCTGATGAGGAGTAGGAAGGAATATATGTTTTATTAAATGTTCTCTTTAGTTGGCCCCAAATCGAACAACTTAGGGAGCTCTCTTCAAAGAATGGGAGATATATACATTTATTTTATTCTGAGTTTTTAAATTTTTCCTAGATTCTGCACTCTAGAAGGTCAGGTACTATACTTTCCCTCTTCATGATTATATCCTCAGTAAGCTTTGTGCAGAATCACTTAAAAATCTTTTCATCTATTCCTGTCACATAATCCTGTAAAGTCTACTAACTAGGAGTCAGGTAAGTCATGTATATTTTTTTATCATTATCACCCCAATCACCATCATCAGGATCATGAGATTTAAAAAAATAATAATTCTAGAATGCTTGAGGCATGGAGTCTATCTTGCTAACAATTCTTGACCTTAAGGACCTTGCTTTTTGCTTCCTTCCTTCGTTGCTTCCTTCCTTTCTTTCTTTCTTTCTTTCTTTCTTTCTTTCTTTCTTTCTTTTTTAAAATAAATCATAGCTGTGTACATTAGTGTGATCATGGAGCACAATGTGCTGGTTTTATATACAATTTGAAATATTTTCATCAAACTGGTTAACATAGCCTTCACAGCATTTTCTTTGTTATTGTGTTAAGACATTTATATTCTACACCTAGTAAATTTCACATGCATTCTTGTAAGATGCACCATAGGTGTGGTCCCAGCAATTACTCTCCCTCCAGCCATCTTCCCTCCTCCCCTCTCTTCCCTCTCCCCTTTCTCCTTCTTCTTGGGCTATAATTGGCTTATAGCTTTCATAAGAAAGGTCTCCATTGGTTTCATAGTAGGGCTGAGTACATTGGATACTTTTTTCTTCCATTATTGAGATACTTTACTAAGAAGAGTATGTTCCAACTCCATCAATGTAAACATGCAAGAGGTAAAGTCTCCATCTTTCTTTAAGGCTGCATAATGTTCCATGGTATACATATACCACAATTTATTGATCCATTTGTGGGGCGATGGGCACTTGGGCTTCTTCCATAACTTAGCAATTATGAATTGGGCTACAATAAACATTCTGGTACAAATATCTTTGTTATAATGTGATTTTTGGTCTTCTGGAAATATACCTAGTAGAGGGATTGTAGGATTGAATAGCAGGTCTATTTTTAGAGCTCTAAGTGTTCTCCAAACATTTTTCCAAAAGGAATGTATGACTTTCCATGCCCACCAGCAGTGTAGAAGTGTTTTCTTTTTTCCACATCCAGGCCAACATCTCTGGTCTTGGGATTTTGTGATATGGGCTAATCTTACTGGAGTTAGATGATATCTCAAAGTAGTTTTGATTTGCATTTCTCTTATGATTAAGGATGATGAGCATTTCTTCATATGTCTGTAGGCCGTGCACCTGTCTTCTTCAGAGAAGTTTCTCTTCAAGTCCTTTGCCCATCCTGAGATGGGATCACTTGTTCTTTTCTTGCTTATACATTTGAGTTCTCTGTGGATTCTGGTTGTTAAATCTTTGTTGGAGGTATAGCCTGCAAATATTTTCATCCATTCTGAGGACTGTCTGCTTGCTATAATTATTATGTTCTTGGCTGTGCAGAAGCTTTTTAGTTTGATCAGGTCCCACTAGTGTATTTTTGATGCTGTTTAAATTGTCCGGGGGGGTCCTTCTCATAAAATATTTGCACAGGCTGATTTCTTCAAGAGTTTTCCCTGTACCTTCTTCTAGTATTTTTATAGTTTCATGTATTAAGTTTAAATCTTTAATCCAGTGAAAGTCTATCATAGTTAATGGTGAGAGGTGTGGGTCCAGTTTCAGTCTTCTATAGGTCACCAGCCAGTTGTTAAAAGAGTAAAATTTCTAATTTCATCAATCAGAAATGGTGAAGACAAAAATAACAACAGACCCATCAGAAATTCAAAAAATCCTTAATGAATATTACAAGAAACTTTATTCTCAGAAATATGAAAATCTAAAGGAAATTGACCAATACTTGGAATCATGCCACCTTCCAAGACTTAGTCAGAATCAAGTGAAAATGTTGAACAGGCCTATATCAAGTTCTGAAATAGCATCAACTATACAAAATTTTCCTAAAAAGAAAAGCCTGGGACCAGATGGATTCACATCAGAATTCTACCAAACCTTTAAAGAAGAACTAGCACCTATATTACTGAACCTTTTCTAAAAT